>PVHP010001137.1:0-102410 GCA_004024765.1 Zapus hudsonius
TGGGATTAAAGGTGTGCCCCACCATGCCCAGTTAATATGACTCCATCAACGACATGTCTCAAGTAAAATTGTTAAGCAAGTCTTAACACATCAAGGCTCTTTTTCCATTTACTTTGTCACAGTTTGGTATTATTTTGATACAGGTCTTATTCTACAGGGCATGCTCAGTTGGAACTCAATATGTGGCTCAAGATAAACTTAAACTCCTATAAATCCACCTGCATCAGCTTCTCACTTGCTAAGATTACAGACAAGTGTTGCCACACCTGACTATTTCTTAAGGATGTGTCAAATTAATGGACATTATCTGTGATCACCATGAGGAATGTTTACTTTGAATTTCTGGTGCATTTCATCATAATCAAGTCTCCCCCAAACACACTCTGAGAAGAGGGTTCACACACAACTTCTAAGGAACAGGGGGACATGGAAGGTGGGGTACAATGGCAGTGCAGGCCTTAGTTCTATGACAGGGTCAGGTATCTGCAGAGACACCCCCTCCCTTTGAGTGGGAGGTGTCTAGCTAGAGCTACAACCTAGGGGCTAAAACTGATTGGTCAGGTATAAACCAATCAGCTGTCTCTCTGACTCACCTGGGGAAAACTTAAATTAACTTCCCTACAAGAAAGACTATCTCTTCCCCACATGGCAAGTGAGCAGAAGGACCTCTAAATCTCCAGGCCTTAGGAAGGTAAGGCCTATCCCCACCCCAGCTAATGGCTGGGGTGGGGGCAGGCTCCAGATTTTTTCCCTCATGAACCTTTCCTTCTCATGATGGGAGCCCTCTGTATCTTTTCTTCTTCTGCTTGTTTAGCTGAACAATATAAGTTCTGTTAAACTCTCTGACGTGTTTTTCCCACACCTGTGGCTGGAGAATTCTGTAACTCCCCATTTTCCCTTAAATAAAGTCTCCCACTATACCTTACTATCTTGTTGTCTATGATTTTAATTCTTTAACTTTGTAGGCAAGACCTCGGGTACTCCTTAAACTTTGGTATGCATTGGAACTTTTGCTGGGCGTTATCTAACTTCTAACCCCCAGCTCTCCCCGTTACAGCTCCATGGCTCTTCCCAATGTCTCCCAGATCAGGGGAGAGAGCAGGACTCCCCCTCTCCCAGCCTTAGCAGCTATGGTTGCTATTGGGGTGAACTTGGACAAAGTGGATAAATGAACTTCATCAAGAGAAACTGAGATGTGAGTCATGGGGAGGAAGATGACAGTGCCAGGAGCCATACATGTCAAATTGTGTTACTGATCCACTCATCTCTCTAGAAGGCTCTGGAAGAAAAGACTGAGGAGTGAGTGGGTAGCATTTTGAACACGATTGTGATTTTATCCAGGGTAAGTTTAGCAAGCTTTCTTCAGGTTTAAATTTTAAAAGCTCATTTCACGAGAACTAAGGAATCATTCCAGATAAGCCACCAATTTATGTGGTTTATATATTTTATTTGAAAATAGACATTTCCCAGCTACTGAAAAAAAGGTGTTTTTTTTTTTTTTTGGTGTGTGTGTAATTTTGCTAAAAGGATGAATGTTTCTTTAAAACTTCTTAAAGCTTTACTCTAATATAAGGAGTTCTGGCTTCTAACTCCCTGTGCTAAAAATTGGTTATATCCTACATTGAGCTGTTGAGCTGAGAGACCTACAAGGTCCTCAAATCAAGACAGGCTTCTGTCAAAGCACTTGATTACCCACCCCAGGCAAAAGATAAGACCCTATTGCTGAAGACTCCACAGGCTGCTGTCACAAAACACCAAGAGACCTTGCAGGAACCTGGAAGGAAGCCAGTTCCCAGATTGTTAGCCTGGATAGTGCTGGAATGCGCTATATGAGCTGCCAGGGGAAATTGGCCAATGATGTTGGGAGAAAGCAGGGCTCACCGCTATATGACAGAGACCAGCATGGCAAGAAGCACTCACCTGTGCAATAGTGACACTTAATCGAGGCAGGTAATTAATAGCTCTCTGATTGCCAAGAGATCCGCTAAGTGGCAAGGAACCCTTAGCTGGAACTGGGATCCAAGGCAAATTCCAAGGAGACCAAGAATCCAGATTCTAAGGGGAAGCCCCCACTAACCATGGGCCTAAAGAGAGACTATACCCAGTATAATCTCACCAAATTGATAATGTTTGTCCCATTTAACCTATGCTGATCTCATCCTCCATTGGAGAATCTGTTTGTATTTTTCAGAAGGCAGCGAGAACTGTGGACATCTCAATTCCACCAACCCGAGATGATGGCTGACCCCCAGGCAGGAGAAGAACCACCCCTAACTCTTCATCTAGAGCCCAGGTGAAATCACAGAGGAAGTGAGATGAGCAAGAGTGCTGCTTCCACAGCAAGTCTAACAACCTACACAAGGAGACAGACTCCGAGGATACCCCCGAGGTTACCCAAAACAGTCCAAAGTAGAAACCCAGGGACTCTTAAGACTTCAACACTAAAGCAGACTTAAAACTCACCCCGGACCCTGGCTTAGGCAACTTTGTGGAAGAGAGGGCAGAAAGATTGTAAAAGCCATGTTAGGGGGACTATCCAGAGGTGTTGCCGCCCCCTTCCCCACACAAAATAAGTGTTTGCTTCTTGCACAAATCATAGCCCATGGAGTATTCCGGCAATCCTATTGAGGAAGGTCCTCATTGGAATAGGGACAGGGAAGAGAGAAATGGGGTACCAACACAATACTTGTACATACAGAATTTCTACTTATTAATAACAAAACTTTTCAAAATGAGATTAACTATAACACCTATACATAAACATAATTTGTGTTTCTTTGACATAAAAATACATACAGAAAAGCACATAGCCATATTAAAACTTATCAGTATGTTGCACTGATATTTGGCTTTTCTTAAATCAGTATATATAGAAAATCTCATTTCAATAGTTGCTTTAGAGGAAATTGTTTTAGGCTCATAGCAATTGTTTTTATAGTCAAAATAAGATGTAGAAGGGAAATGATGGCTCCAATTATAGACAAACAGTTTGGACTCCAAATAAAGGGGACACTCGAGCTTCAGAATGCTGTGCTTGGGCTTGGGGAGAAGAGATCTAAGTGGAGGAGAGAGCTGGGGGAGAAGCAGCAGGAAGGTAGGTGGTTGCTGGAGGAGGGTATGGGAAGGCCTCCAGCATGACACTGTTCTAGAGGGGTTCCCTCTCTGTATCCGGCTCCCTCCACACGGCTCCTCCTTTCGGTCTCCCCAGAAATAAAATCTCTTCCAGTGTTTGAAAAAGCAATGATTCCACATCCCACAACTGTCTCTTATTGTCTGACCTGGTGCTTTTCAGCTTTTCCTAAAAGCAGACATTTATCCCTGCCTTTTTTTTTTTTGTAAATGCGGGTGTTGTATGTACATGTATGTGCGCAGGTGCATATGTGTACAGATGCATGTGGGGGCCAGAGGTCAACCTCTGGTATCATTTCTTAGGCACATCATCTCCTTCTTGGTGAGACAAGGTCTCTCTTTGGCTTGCAGCTTACCAAATTAGGCTAGAATGGCTGGCCAGAGTCCCAGAGATCCACCTGTCCTCTTCCTCAGCACTGGGGTTACAGGCAGGTGCCACCATGCCCAGCATTTTTATGTGGGTCTTGGGAATTAAATTCAGATCTTCATGCTTGTGAGGCAAGCACTTTACAAAGTGAGCTATCTACTCAGGCCTATGCCTGCATTTTCAGAATGTTTTCTTACTGCTGGGTGATGGGAAATTAATAAGCATATAAAATGTTTTCATATTTTTAGAGAAGAAAACCCATTGTTCAAATGTGAACTCTTTCAGGAGAAAAGGAGGTGTATGACTTCCTACCTCAAATCATCTTATGAAGAAAGAATATATGGGTACATGTACACTGAAATGTAGGAAATTTGAGAACTCTTGTGGGTCTCCTCTCCCAGTAACAGCATGGGAAAACAAGGCATATTTGACTATTTCCTAATAAGACTTCTAAAATTCAGATAAGAAACTTCTACAACTTTATTAGGAAGAAAAGTAAAACATTGTAGATTTACCTCTTTCTACTGGAAAAAACCCTGCCCCAGGATTTCTCTATAACATAGATGCCAAAAAAGCAAAGCAATATTTCTAATTTGGGACTAAAACAATTCTTCTCATACCTCAAAAATTGTTTGTATTTATGTACTCACACATGTGCACAAGTGCACACAGGCCAGGAGTAAACACAAGGTTTGAGCCAATATGCACCCAAGTCTGCAGTTCTAGAAGTCACTGGGTGATACCTTTGTGTCAAGGTCAGAAGACAATTAATGACAGTGATAACTCTATAAAAGTATAATATAAAGGCTAGAAATTAATAATTCTAACCAAATAGAATAAAGCATATGAAACAATAAAATATCTGGTCAGTATTGAAAATAAATGTACATGGATATGAAGTACTAAAAGTGCAATAGTCCTGTTCTGAACACAGATATTGTAGTTTATTATCATTATTTTTGGCAATGGGAGGCAGTTCACTCGGAGTCATAATTGACTAAGTACTAAAAATAAGTTACTGATGAGTGCTCAGCCCTAAATACAACATACACATCATCCCTTCCAGAGCTGCAGGATGGGGAGGAGTGCTGTGGAACTCTAATATTCAGACATGACAAGACCAGAAGATTTTAAAGTGCAGTCCTGTGAGCTTGGAGGAGCAGACAAACCTCTCCCTGTGGAGCCCTCAGATCCCATGTCCGGTCTCTTTCCTTCCTTCCTTTCTTACCTTCCTTCCTTCCCTCCCTCCCTCCTTCCTTCCTTCCTTTCTTCCTTCCTTCTTTCCTTCCTTCCTTCCCTCTCTCATTTCTTTTTTCTTTCTTCTTAATATACATATTGGTTATACTCTTATGTTCCTTCCCCCACACCCCCATCCCCATTCCACTTAAGGGTCATGAATGCACCAGTTTTGAATGGGGGACAATGTCTCAGAATGCTCCTTTCCACCTGTGGCTCTTATGATCTTTCCACCCTGTCTTCCACAGTGTTACCTGAGCCTTGGAGAGTATGTGAAAAGTCTCCTTTAGTGTTGAGCTCTCATCAGCCTCTGATTTTCTGCTTTGATCAGTTTTGAGTCTCCTCAGTGTTTATACCATTTCCCTAAAGGAGGTTCTCAGGCCCGCAGTGAGAGAAGCAGTCCTATTTAATCTTCCACTTCCTCTGTAATGTTTTCTGGGCCCTGGAAGATGTGATAGAAATGACTGGTCTTGTGCTAGGCAGTCAGCTTTCTTTTCTTGTACTGATAGGTCTTGGGTCTCCCCAGTATTTAATATCATCTGTAAAAAGAAGATTTTTCTCACTGAGTGAGAGAGCAGCATGGATCAAAAGAGATAAGCATAGACATTTAGAAGAATTTTAGATGGCCATACTCTCTCTCCTTTTAACCAAAGAACAATGGGAGTGTCCCACTAGCATCTATGACTTTCCAAGCCATAGGCTTCTGATGTGGTTCTCAGTACCAGGCATGAATTCTCTCCCAATAAGTGGGTTTCATGCCCAATCAGAGAGCAGTTGATTACCCCCATAGCCTTGTGCCACTAATACACTGATGTGTACATCTTGCCTAGCTGGTTGATTGTGTAGCTTGCAGGATCCTCAGCTTATTCACTTGGTTGGTGACTTTTATTCCCATCAGCTTACATAACACTCTCCAGCACTATGAGAGCTATCCATCAGGGAGCTGTCTTCCTTCTGTCCTGTGTGGCAGCCTGAGATGTCTTCAGTATTAGGATCTTACCATTTAGATCTGGTGGGTAAGCAAGTATACTGACAATGGCCTGCATTCCTCCCTAATCAACAGCTCACTATGGAGTGTAACCCAATTCTGGCACTGGGATTTACCAGCAAAAGCTTATGGTTTTAGAATAAAACTTTCTCTTCTTCTTACAGGGTACTTTTACTCAAACTAGTATAGGAAACAAATGTGAAAAAAATGTGGCTTTTGTCTTTCTGAGTCTGTATAGCCTCACTTAGATGTTTTTTCCAAGTGATTTGTTTCCTGCATATATTATTATGTCATTTTCCTTACTGTTGAGTAGAATTCCATTGTGTCTATAGGTTCCACATCCTCACATTCCATTCATAAGTTGATATGCATTTGGGCTGACTTAATTTCCTATTTTTGTGAATGGAACACCCACAAACACAGCTGAGTAAGTTTCTCTGTAGCCATTATAGAAATTGGTATAGAATTTTCCCCCAAAATCTAAAAAGAGATCTATCATTTGATGCAGCTATACTATAAGTATCCTGGACATATACCCTAAAGACGGCTCATCACAATCTGTTCTTGATGCTGACAGTTAGAGAAAGACCAAGCATCTCTCTCCCAGGAGGAAAACCAGGCTGTGAGTGCTGTAAAGAAAAGCTGTTGTCATTTGCAGGAAATGCCCTCCTGGGTCTGTTGGTTGCTCATGGACTCCAGTCAAATTTCATCAATCTTGGCCTGCACAGGGCAGAGTTTTTGTCTGTGTCAGAGTTTTGTGGCCAAGGTTTCTCCTGAAGCCAGAGCAGAGTTTATAGCAGAGAAGGGACTCAGTAAGTACTTATAGAGCTTCCAGCAGAGGAGGTGGTCCTTGCTAGAGCTTGGACACTCCTGAACACTGAATACTATGGATCATCCAAAGCCCAATGCCCAACAGTCTGTATTCACATTGGACCCCATGGGCACAGACAACACAGTGCACCAGAGCTGCACAGACCTGAGCGACCACCAAGAAAAGCTCTGGTCTCAGATAGCTGAGGACTTCAAGGTCTGGGGCTGTGCCATTCAGGAACTGGGCAGCAACAGACCCCCTGATGCTTGGGCAATTTCACTCATGGAATATGTAAATTAATATCTCCATATTTATATTAATTGATTTCCATGATCACAAGTTGTAAGTAGTAGAAAATGATGCAGCAAGTACTTTATATTGTTTAAATGAGTTTCTTTCCCTCTGAAGGCTTGAAAATTTTAATAGTTTTTCAAAAAAGTAGCTACCACTGGTACAGTGAATCTGCAGTGTTCCCCTACCCCATACCCCACATGGGCTCATGTGTGTGAATTCTTAATATATATCTATAGTACTCTTCTGGAAGGCTGTAGAATCTTTAGGAGGTGGGACCTTGCTGGAGGAAGTATGTCACTGGGGGATGGGACTTGAAGTGGTATAGATAGGCACCATGTGCTCTTCTCTCTATATATACCTCCTCCATGGTGAAGTGATGCTGTGACATAAGCATTCTGCTCCTGCCATGCCTTCCCTGACGAGATGGACTCTACCCTCTGAAACTGTATAAATTCATTCTGGTCAGATATTTTGCTCCAGCAATAAGAAAGTATCTGCCCAAAGGATGACACTTGCTGTTGATCTGTTTAATGCAAGGCACCAAGGGAACAATTTCCAAACTGATGAGAGCTTCCCAGACAAAACCTCTGAGAGATAATGAAGGTGTGGTGGTAAGGAATTGTTCCCAGAGCTATCTGTGACTGCCCCACCACCATGGAGGGTCAGGATTACCTGTGAGAAAACCAAGAAGTTAAGAAGCTCATGAATGGTCCAAGCCCAAGCTGCAGCTCAGATGCAGGTCCTCAGACATATATATTCCACATCACAACGAGTGTGAACTCATCAGAGCCCAAAGCTAGTTCCCTAGCTCAGCATTGAAAATGCCACTCCTGCTTCACTAGCATTTGATTTTGTTTCACTGTCAAAATAGCACAAGGGTCAGTCATGTTTATGGACCTTACATGCTGTAACAGCACTGAAATATATCATAATGTTATCTACTTGGCTTATGAGCAAGTGTCAATTTATCAGTCTGTACCAAGAAAAGGACAGGAGAGCTGAGTGAAGTGACACAAGCCTGTAATCCTAGGGTTGTGAATTCTAAGAAGGCTTGGCTACAGAGTAGCACCCTATCTTAAAACAAAGCATAATAAAAAAGAGAATGAAAAAGAAGGAAGGAAAGAAAACAAAAAAGGATCATCTTCTATTGTGATTTGAATATAAAATGCACCCCCCAGGCTCATGTGTGTGAACACTGGGTCCCCCCAATGGTGGCTGTTTTGGAAGGCTGAGAAGGTACAGCATTACTGGAAGAAGTAGGTCACTGGGATGGGTGGGTGGGGGAGGCATTTAGGTATTGACGTTTTATAGCTGGGTCCCTTTTCCTGTTAGACATCTGCTTCTTACCTGCTGATGTGATGAGTCAGCTTTCCACTCCTGCCACCATGACTGCCCCACCATGATGGATTGTATTCCCTTGAAACATAAACTGAAATAAATCCTTTTTTTTTCTTCCTTAAATTGCTTTTGGTCAGGTGTTTGTTCATAGTCAAAATACGAAATAAATAAATAAAAATAAAAAGTTAACGGATGCAGTTACTAATCTGCAGCAACAACATCTGGAAAGGCAGAAAGCAAAGCTTCCCATCCAAACCGAGGCAGCAGGCAAAGGGGCGCTGCTTGAACCCAACATCCAGCCCATACGTGCCAGTATATGTGCCCAGGATGAGCCACACTGCCAACTCTGAAGGCAAGAGGAGTCACACCCATGAGAGTTCTCTCCAGAATTCGGCCTGTGTGACATACTGATGGGTGGGATTCCAGTCACATCTGGGACCCACCATCACATGGAGGGGGTGCTCAGACTTCCCACAGCCATTGTGCTGGAAGCAGCATCTTTGCTGGCTGTTCCTCTGGTCAAGAAAGGAGGCGGGACCAATCTGACCCAACTGTGTTCAGGTGGACAAGTCTCTGTAACAAGCCACTTGGGGTTCTCCAGGCTGAAGAGCTCCTAGGGTCTGACGTGCCCCTCCCTCCACACTATGTGAGTGACCTGGAAAGCTAGCTGCAGCCCAGCTTCTCCCTGAACATGGCCATGATACCTGTACCATATTCCTCACTTTGACTGTGTTGAGACATGTCCACTGATTCAAAGAACCCTGGCCCCTGGTGGTGGTGGTTGTGGGGGGTGTTTCCTATAAGTACATTTCTAGACTATTACTTTCTCATTTTTACCAACTTAATGCCAGTCAGAGTTTCCTACCTGCTGTGGTGGTTTGAATGAGAGGTCCACCATAAACTCATGTGTTCTGAATGCTTTGTCTCTAGCTGGTGGCAACCTGGTATTTGAAGCCTTCCTGGAGGAGGTATAGCTTGAGGTTTATTAGCCCTTAGCTTTCCAGTGCTAGAAAGTTCCTTCTCACTTGCCTGCTGCTGTGTTCCACCTGCTGTGTTGTGGAGGTGATGTCTAGCCTCTGCTCATGCCATGCTTTCCCCTGGCACCATGGAACTTCTTCAAGAGTCTTTAAGCCAAGGAAAAAAACAACTTTCCTCCTGCCAGATGCTTTTGGTTGGGTGCTTTATTCTGGCAAAGAGAAGGTAACCACAATACCTACTACTCTTCTGACCTAGCAGGAAGTTGAATGAGTGAAATTTTCTGTTTTGGAGATAACCAGCTATGGGCTCTGTTATTAGCAATAAAAAAGTTGATTTTTTTTTTAAAAAAATTGAGGCTGATTCTGATTGCCCTTACATAGAGTAAATGACCTCTGATAAATACTTCCTATGTTGTAGTGGTTTCAATGTGTGGCCCCATAGGCTCAGACATGAATCTTGACTCTCCAGTGGGCAGAACCTTACTGAGGAGGAGCTATGTCAGTGGGGGTGGATCTTCACTCCAGCCAAAGGTGTGTGGAGAGAAGTTTGAGTTCTGGCAGTTCTTGCTCGCTGGTGGTGCTGGCTATTGGTGGTGTCTCTCTGCTTGGATCTAGGAAACCGAGCCAGCTTCTTCTGCCAATGACGGTGTTCCCCTGGACTCTGTAAGCCTGAAATCAACCCTTTTCCTCCCATAAACCGTGTCTGGTTGGGTGTTTGTCCAGCAATGCTGAGCTGATTGCAATATATGCATCTAAACTTCTTGGAAGAAAAATATCTTCACCCTATTCTAAAGAAACATTGAGGACTATACCAGAGTTACCCAAGGCAACTCTCAGGGCCACATGGGTAAAATGGGGAGCCTCTGATTTAGGGAAAAATGGAAAGCCAAGCCAGGCATGGTGGTGCACACCTCTAATCCTAACACTAGGGAGGCAGAGGTAGGAGAATAGCCATAAGTTCGAGACCACCTTCAGACTACATGGTGAATTCCAGGTCAGCTTGTGCTAGAGTGAGATTCTACCTAAAAAAAAAAAGTAAGAGAGAAAGAAAGAAAAGAAAACTGAATGAAGGCCCAAACTTTCTCATGGTATCTTGCTACACTTTGTTGACTCATTAATATAGGAGGGGGACTCTGCTTTCATACTGAAGATCGATCAGGAGGGAAGGGAGAGAGCTGGTTCGTGACCTGGGCAAGTTGACTCAAATCCAGCAGTGCAGAGCTGCCAGCTTCCAGCTGCCATGAGGACAGGTTACGGTGCTCCACTCCTGTCCCACATGGCAGTTCCCAGGTTTATGCACATGTGCATCTTGTCTGATTTTATGATAGCTCATCTTTCCTTAGTGTCGGCCATGGTGTGGCACCTGCCCTTCAATCAGATCTTAAATGTGCAAATGCCTTTCAGAGAATTCTGGAAGATCTCTGCAAACAATGACAGTGCTCTGGGGGGCAGATAGGTAGTTAGGATAAGGGGACCCTGCTCAGTGAACCTGTTTCCCTCCCACTATCTGACAGACACCAGGGTCAACTCCTATCTGTCATGTCCCCCTGTTCAGTGCACTCTATGTGACCTGTGTCCTGCCTCAACTAATGGTCTAATGTCTCCTCCTCACTCATCTGGAAGGAGCTCCCTAACCAACTCTAGTCACACCTCCCATGAAAACTTCTGGGTTCTCTCACAGATATGGACATATGCCAGACATTGAACATGATACCCCAGCACTTGCCTCCATCACCCAGGGTACCACATCCTGAGCGCATAACATGTGTCAGCCCCATGGGTGCCACCGTCTCATGGCACCAGGTGGAGACAAGCTGTCCTTTCCTGTCTTGTTGTCCCCAGTTAACAATGCTAAAGGCTATGATTTGTGTGTGGGGGGGGTCTGCCTTTTAGGAATTCATTAGAGAGCTCAATTCAGGGGTGTTCCTTTCTGCCCCTCCAGAAGCCAACAGCTGTGTCCACCACAAAGTGACCTGATGGGTGGCATCTACAAAGCAACCTTGGAAACTGCACAAAGAAGGAGAGCCATGAAGTAGGTGGGTTCCCAGGGAATGAGGGCTGAGAGGTTCTTACCCCATGAAAAGTCAAGCTGAAATGGTGTCTCTGTTTGTTTATGAGATGTACACATACCGCCTATCAGAGTGCAACGTGAGAGAGTGAAGCCAGTGTCCAAGGGCTAGAGCGAGAAGAGGAGAAGCTATTCCAGACTGGCTGGACATGGCTCACATTCTCCAGACTTGGCCAGGAGTCAGGGCCAAGGTCACCAAGAAGGAGGCCCGGGAGGATATACATATGAAAGCCTTCATCATCACAGCACTGTGCTCCTCAATGCCTGGCCAACCCTTTGCCATGACTAGAATCCTCTGCAGTTTCCACAATAAGATGCCCTGCCTTCCCTCAGGCCCACAGCAAAAGAGCCAATGGACTCAACCCTCTGAAACCCTGAGCCAAAATAAACCTTTCCTTGTATAAGATGTTTATCTCAGGTATTTTGTTACAGTGATAAAAAGCTGATGAAAGCAGACCTGGTCCAGATCTCTTAAGAGTTGAGAGCCTCAAAAACACACCAAGATCTTTCTATGTGTTTATCTCTGTGTCTAAATGTCCTTTGTATATAAGGACATTGGTCATATTAGGAAAGGCCCACCCTACACGGCCTCATTTTCCTTAGTGTGCATCTGCAAAGACTCTTCCCAAGAAAGCTCATGCTGACAGATATTGGAACCTCCATGTCTTTCAGCACAGGAAATTTATCCCAAGGAACCTGCTGGTTAGGGATTTGGGGCAGGGGCACTGGAGAGACATGAGCTGGACCAAGCGGAGTTGGAGATTTACCGCAAAACAACTATGGGTGGGGCTAGAGAGATGGCTCAGCAGTTAAGGTACTTGCCTTCAAAGCCTAAGGACCCGGGTTCAACTCACCAGTACCCACATGAAGCCAGATGCACGAAGCAGCACATGTAGCTGGAGTTCCTTTGCAGTGGCTGGAGACCCTGACATGCCCATTGTCTCTGTCTATCTCTCTTCTCTCCATCTCTCTCTGCTTGCAAACAAACAACTACTGAGGGTGTCCAGGGAAACTAACTTCTGTCCCCTTCCTCTGCCACAAAGCAGCTCCGTTCTATGAAAAGAAGCAGTTTGCTTACCTTGGGAGAACCTGCTTTTGTGTAGAGTCACACTCAGCAAAACGTGGCCGTTGCTCAGGACAGTTCAGGCCCAGCTGCCAGCCCCCATGTGGCACTGCCAGCATGAGGTGTCTCATGGTGCCCCTGCAGGGCTCACTGTACACCCTGTGCTGTCCAGGGAGCCCTTCTAGCCCTGGAAGGGCTAGCATTGACCTAGAGTCAGCAGCCTCTCCCTTGAGGTCACCATCTGTTTCTACCTCACTCTGCAAAGGTGCTAATTAGATCTTGCATGTCAACGAGGGATTTTGATTGAAGAAAACAGCAGATTGTTAATGAACCTGGGAGTTAGCACCAAGGAGCTATGTCCAAGCTTATACAGAATGGCTAAAGCCTCCGAGGGATACAAGAACAGGCTCTACCCAAACCAGATAAGGTAAATCAGCTCTGGTCCTGAACTTGGCCTCAACCTTGAGGTGGGGGTTTCTGGCTGTCTAGTAGGGTGATCGATCAGTCAGGAATTTGAGAGTGGAGGGAGGGAAAGAGGAGAGAAGAGTGGAAAAGAAAGGAGGTGAAAGGAGAAAGAGGGAAAAAGAAAGGAGAAACAGGAGAGAGAAAAGAAAAGAGAGGGCTGTTGGGAGAAGAGAGAAGAGGGGTGAAGTGAGAAGGAAAGAGTGGAAAGGGGGGAAGGGAGAGGGGGAATAGAGGGGGCTGGGTACTCAGGCATGTTTTTCAATAGACAGCTCTAAGGTAGCCTTCCTGCTCCCCTGGAAGACCTCAGTGTCTTTCTGTAACCTTCCATTGGGACAAAGCCACCCTCATTGCATGGGACAGCCAGTCTGCTCCCCCCAGAGTCCACTCTCAAGCGCTAATAACATCTCGAATGTGCTTCCCAGCATCTTCTGGTTGGGCATTTAGCCAGGTCTAGACCTACCTTAATACATAGGAGGACCCACCCCCTGGTTTACACACACTGTTTTGGTATAATTATTAATAGCCCCACTCTCGAAAAGGCACAGTTGGGAAGACAGAAACTCATCCCACTTCAAGGGAAGGCCTGGGACTCCATCAAGCTTACAGAACAGGTTGTGGGGATTTTATACCTGCTTGTTAATAAGGTATATTTAATGGGTTTCACAGATGTAGCCTAATTGAGTCTAATACTTGCTTTCATTATAACCACGTTATGAGGTTAGGGGAATTAGATCATTAACCCTCACCCACCTAAAGCTCCCTCAGTGATAGCCAGTTACAGAAGCCCCATTCGCGATGGCTGACTGAGCTGATATAAGTGCACCTGTGGTTGTTCTTGTCCTGGAGGCCACAGTCATTTATGCTTGACTTGTCCTCAGTGGCAGTGTGGGGTGAGCTGTGTGTGCAGAGCGGCTCTTGGGATCCTGTGTAGAAGTGGCTTCTGCTTCTCTCTGAAGCTAAAGTCTCACTGCTAGTTCTCTGTAGTTCGTATCCTTCATATCAGAATGGGGAGAGCAGCAGGTTTCAGAAGGCCTTGGGCTCATGCCTTAGCCACCCCTCCCTGGCACCAAGGATGAAGACCTGAAGTGATGGGCAAGGCTGCAAATGACCTGTGTGAAGCCTTGGACTCAAGTCATGCACTACACCATCCCTAAATCCAGACCTTCAAACACCATGAGAGAAGTCTGTATAGTTTAGTTGCTAATGGTTCAGTTTTGAGTTAAATTGTTTTTACAGGATTAGACAGCTAACAGGGAGGGTGCATTTTAGCCAGCGGGAGATGCCACATGCTCCAAAACTGAAGCTATGGGATGTCATACCAAGGCCCTTGGATGATGTGCCCCGGTGAGGTTAGTAAGCTCCATCATCTGTCCTCTCAGGAGCCCTGGCCTGTCTCTCAATTTCCCCTTTTCTGTCCCTCCTGTGTCTGCAAGCCCCAGCCAGCTCACATTTGGTTTACAGTTTGAGTGCCACAGTCTGGGACTTCCTGGTCTCCTTCCTGTTCCTGCCTGCACCTTGCTCTGCTGGCCCTGGCATCCTGCTCCTCTTCTACTAACCAGGATGTGCTTGATTTGGGGACTTCACTGCCCTGGAATCGTGGCTTTCATGCTCCCAGCACCCCCCAGAAGATGCTCCAGCCTGCTCCCTTTGCTTGTCTGGAAACCGAGGCTCCACCTGTTCAGTGTGTGGCCTTTGAACAGACACTTCCATGTACACCTGACATGTAATCCAGCCTAGTCAATGTTTATCACATGATAGGGAAGCATGTATGTCTGAAAAAACAGCCTTCAAGCCAAGCCTAAATGTCCCTTGTTCCCGGTGCACTTCAGTTACTGGATTGGCTAGTATGCAGTATTCACAGATGGATGATTAAACTTGGAACCGTTTTATAACTATGATCACTATGATTGTATTTAAATTATTTATTTGTAAAGACAGAGAGAGAGAGAGAGAGAGAGAGAGAGAGAGAGAGAAAATGGGCACACCAGGGCCTCTAGCCACTGCAAAAAAAAAAAAAAAAAAAAAAAAAACCTCCAGATACACATGCCACTTTGTGCATCTGGTTTATGTGGGCACTGGGGAATTGTATCCAAGTCGTTAGGCTTTGCAGACAAGCACCTTAACCACTGAGCAATCTCTCCAGCCCTATGATTATTTTAATTAAAACCTTTCAAGCCCAATATGCCCCCTTCTCTTGATGTCCCTACACACTTTGGCTTACTTCTCTTAAAATGTTTGTTTGTTTGTTTGGGGCAGTCTCACCCTAGCCCACACTGATCTGGAACTCACTCTGTAGCCCAGTCTGGCCTTGAACTCATGGTGATCCTTCTACCTCAGCCTCCCCAGTGCTGGAGCTGGAATTAAAGGCATGAACCATCACACCTAGCTTGGTTTGCTCTTTCTTCTGACTGCTTGCTCTCCTGGGGTAAACCCAATGACACCATCTCCAACACGGAGAGACCTTCCAGGGCATGCAAATACCTCGTTCCTTTGGGACAGGGGCCAGCAGCCTGCAGCCATGTGTGGTCCACTTCAGATTTCATATGGATGGCCATAAGAGCAGGCCTCTCCCTAGAGTCCACACTGCCCTGGACAGAGGTGCAAACTTTGACAACAGCTGTCAGAGCCACATGGCCCAGACTCCCTCTCTGGTCCTGCTCAGAGCTGCCCCACGGGAGACATTTAACACTCTAATCCTTGAAAGAATAAACCTAGAACCCCAGAAATGCTGGGATAAGTCAGTATGAATAGGCTAACCATTCTCCGAATCCCTCTGACATAGACGACTTACGAAAATAAAAAAAGCCAATGGTGACTGAGGAAATCCCAAACTGGAAGCATGTGATGAGTCTTGTGCAGAAACATATTTCATGATGAATGGATCTTATAACATTTCATCCTTCATTACTGTCATCAAACTTTAATTTGCCTTTAAAGCAGATGGAGAGTCAGACGTTTCCCATCAGAGCTGATTCCTGCCTGGTTCTGAGATGAAATGTGTGTATTTAACAGGCCTCAGAAGTAGGTTTTCAGGGCTCTTAAGAGCAGAAGTTGACCGCCCATCATGGCAAAGGCACCCAGTTCTCCACACAGTGAATATGGGGCACCTGCTCCAGATCTGATGCCCAGAACAAGGATTCCTCTGCAGCATGAAGCAGGTGCACCCACATCAGTAGCTCAAGTGAGGTGTGAGCATTTATAGAGTTGAAACTGAATTTACACAAGGTACAAGCACACATGAATATCAAAGACAAGGCCATTAAAAGCCATTACAGACAAAATTATGCCCCTCGCTGTGCCCAGGGCACGTTGGGCGTGGGAAGGTGGAGGGGTCCCCGTGGGAGGTGGCATCTCCCTGCCAAATTGCCTCCAGCGAGGCCCTGTGGCTCTCTGCTCACTGTTTCTATGTGTGTCTGCTTCCTCCGACATGGGGAGGCTGGGTAGCCCCGTGGTTTTCATCCAAGTAAGGAAAACTGAGGCTCCATGTGTGAGCCTTCCTCCTGGGTTGCCTCCATTCCTCTCTCTTCCTCCTCCTCCTCCTCTTTCTTTTTGTTTTGCTTTTCAAGGCTGTGTCTCGCTCTAGTCCAGGCTGACCTGGAATTCTCTATGTAGTCTCACCTGAATCCTCCTACCTCAGTCTCCCAAGTGTGGGATTAAAGGTGTGCACCACCACACCTGGCTTTTAATGTTTAAAATACATTCTATTATTTTTTTAGCGTAGCACTCTCCTATCAAAACTCCTTATAATAATGTTTTCAGCTTATTATTTTTTACTCCGTAATTTTACAAGTAATTGTTGGTTTTATTTGGTTATTGATGAAGTCCAGTAGTTTTATGTTCACGGGCTCTTTTGTGACTCTGCTGAATTCTCTGTGACATTCCCTGTCACTGTCACTTCGCATCAAGTCCTGTTAAACGTGCCTTTAGTTTTCCACTGTTTAATCATCTATTGATTTTCCTCTCTTATTTGTTTTAATCTGCTCTGTTGACCTCCTTCCAAGAGATGATTTCATTTATCTTTCTTAGACTTTTCTGAGCACTGTCACCCCCCACCCCCAAGCTTGTCAGGCTCTTTCCTTCTTTTGTAAAGTCATCTCGTGTCCCCACTCACATCCTGGCACTGCTCACATATATCACTACCTCTAGTCACATGGTGTCACTACTTACATAGTGGGAGCCTCTTCATTTTTCACCTTTTCTTTAAATACATGGTCGTCAAAATTTCTGAACATCAGAAGCTACAACTGGAATCTGGAAAGCGAACATCCATGTGCAATGAAGTTTCGACACATCTACCTTATGTGCAATCCACAGCCTGAAGATGATGACTTTTCAGCAATGAGTCAGATTTTGGGGAAAACAATGTGAGGATAGCAAAATAAGCATATGGACACTATAAAACGTTTGGTCAACTTTTTCATTCCAATTTTCAAATGCATAAAACAGAGGTTAAGGTGGTTGCAAGACTGAATTTGAATGGCACAATTTTTTTTTCAGAAAACTGTATAATGACTTCTTTTCCTGAGTGCCGATTAAAGTAGAAATGGTACAGTTTTTAGAAACATAGTCTTTTAGTAATTTGATCATTTGAAGTGCCTTAGATTAGGACCAGAAAATTCAAGTTTTAGGAATTTAGTATAAGAAAACCAAGATTTTTAAAAAATATTTTATTTATTCATTTTTTCAAGCAGAGAGATACAAAGAGAGAGATGGAGAGAGAGATAGAGAGAGAGAGGGATCTCTGGTTTATGTGGGTACTGGGGAATTGAATCAGGGAATTAGGAACTGGAGGCAAGTTCCTTAACTGCTGAGCCATCTCTCCAGCCCCAAAATTTTTTTGAGTAATGATAGCTTTATTGAGGTATGGCGGTATGCGCCTGGAATCCCAACACGTGAGAGAAGGCAGAAGGATCATGTGTTCAGGGTCTACAGACTCCAGACAATTCTGGTCTACACAGTGAGATTCTGTCTGAAAACAAGAATAAGATCATCTTGACTTTTACACATTAGAAATAACTATCACCTAGCATAGAACATTCACTAAAAATGCTTTGAAACAGTCAAAAAATATGCTATTATACTGACATCAAAAAACCTTGAAAAAGACTGTGCATTATTTTTAAAATTGCTACTCTGTGCAGTAAAAAATAATAATGTCACAAAATGTCATTTTAAAGTGTTCAAAAGAGAAAAACTTCTTATACTGTATTTTCAATTTCTAATGATATTTTCATTAAAATAATTCAAATCAACTGTAAGCTTTGTTTATATATCAAACAGTTTAGCTCTGTAGTCTGAAGTATGAGACTATAGGAGAAATCTACATTTCCTTATTCTTTGTAAAATTTCTAAGTTGTGTGTGCACCAATGACAATTTTTATTTAACCTATCTATAAATGTATATATGTTTGTATGAATGCATACATCTGTGTCTTTGTACCTCTGTATCTATGTATACATGGATTTATGTATCCGTGTCTCTCATTTCTATGTATCTTTGTGTATGTGTATATATATATATACATACATATGTATGTCTATTATCTATCATCTATGTTTAACTATGTGTCTCTTTATCTTTTTATATATGTATGTATCTGTTATAGCCCAATGAATCTGTGCATTTTTATATAAGCATCTATGCATCTGTAATTCTACACAGATAATCATAAAGATATCACCTGAAGGACAATATTGTTATGTTGTGTTTTTTCTCTTGACTTCTCTTGCTGCCTCTGTCTCTTGGAAGGCAGAATCATTGTCTGACGTTTAGTATAGACACTTGCTGACTTGTGACGTTGTTCTCACTGCTGTGAGGACTAAAGAAGTTGGCACATCTCCAGGAGCCGGCTCTTGAGGGACTGGGCTGACTTCCACGTAAGAGGAGATGCCTCCCACCTTGGGTGAGAAGGAACCTTCTACTCACCTCCCGCTGTACAGGCTCATCGGCTGCCTCAGTGTAAAACACTGAAGGCTGAGACACACTGGTCGGAGGGGAGGTTACTATTGTGGACTCACCAAGGGCAGAGATGTGACAATGGAAATTTGGGAACAAAGCTGAAGGTTTAATGTGAATGTTAGCGGCTCCTTCCAGGCAGTGTCTGCTTTCTGCAACCCTGGCTCCTGGTCACTTTAGGTATGGCTCTGAAGGTGTGCGTTCTGGGAGACCTCATAGGAGGCTGGAGACATGCTCCCCTTCTCACCTTGTCTTCTCAGTGTCTTCAGACAAAGAACCCAAAGCCCTCTTTGTCATGGTCCATGTAAAGCCACCTTGGTTTTAAAAGGATGCCTCATGCCTTCTCTTTCTATCTGTTCAGCTGGTCACCATGTGCATCCATTGGACCCAGTAGCAAGAAGGGGCCACTTGCTCTCAGCAGGTCCTCCTGCCCTCCCCGGATTGCACCTTACCCCGTGAATAACCTCTGTGCAGTTGAAGAGGGGCTAGGATGAGGCCAGTGGGGAGTCTATGACTGCTCAGCCCTGCAGGCTCTCCTGGCTATGTGGGTCCAGAGGGCCAAGGTCACTCTTGAGTCATTCTGATCCCTGCTGCCCCAGGCCTGGGTGCACTGGAGCAGGTGGGAATCCACATACCTGCCTCTGCATGGGACTGAAGAGAAAGGCCTGGTCCACCTTCTTAACCAGGCACCACCCCTACGCAACACCAGGCACACACACCCAACCTACACAGCAGACAACACCACACAGCCATATGCGTATGTGAAAGTGGAAGGTATCACACACCTCACACAATACCTCAACACACAGCCATGAAGAAATCAAAGCCACAAACACTCACATATACACCCCATATCGTACCATGCACACCACAAACCATGTGCATACATGTACTCACACATACAAGCATACCCAGACTTCCTTCAAGGCCTCACACCTCCTCCAGTGTCCTCCAAGTAAAGATGGGCTTCCAGCCAGGGAACAGTCTGCTTCTATGGGAATCTGTTCCCACCACAGGCAGGTGTGTTCTTAGAGTTCTCGGTAGGCCTTAGGGATTGGCGGGCGGCCTACAAGGTCACACAAGGATAGGTCACTAAGCCAGTGTCCTCAGCAATGCAAAGCAAAATTCAGAACACTGATGACTGATGTGGGGCCAGGAGGTGACAACCTCACCTTTCAAACTCCACCAGGCAGCCCTGCTCAGGCTTCCTACAGGAGAGAAGGGAGCAATGAGTTTGGTGAAGGAGACTCCCCCAATGAAGGGAGGTGCCACACTCCCAGAAATGCCTTTTTCAAGTGGCCATAGTAATGGGGCAATGCCAGCACAATACCACAACATAACCCAACTCAACTCCGATTCCAGACACCAGACATCCATAGTCACAATGTTGGTAAGTTGGTCCTTCAGTGGCCCTGGGGGATTCATCCCTGCTTCTCCCCATCACCCATGCTGGTCCTCACCTGCCACCACCATCCTTCCAGCCTCTGTCCAAGCCTGGGCATGTCCTGCCCTGCATATCTTTGCATCTCTGTTTCTTAGAAGGACAGCGGCCCCCACCCTTCACGGCCATTACCTCATTTAATTACATCTGCAAGCATCTCGATCTTGATTCCAAATAAGGCCTCAGCTGCAATTCTACATGAGCTTGAATTGGGGATAGAGATAATTCAACACACCACAAGTTGTAAAGTTTGGATAGTGATGAAATTACCTAAATGAACATTCAGAAGAAAGCTGCCACTCCAGAGACGTGACGTGATCTTCACACGCGCTGCTCCTCTCATCCTGGGGCACATGCTATCTCTCATCTCACTGGCTGTGTTCTGTGCAGGACACTGTCAGAAGTCCTCTGGCTCATGTCACCTACAAGCAACATGGACTCACTGATCAACTCCAACGGGGCCAATGGGGTGGGGGGCTCTTCTGAGTCCAGGCCACAGGCTGCCTGAGAAAAGACAGTGATGGGTCAACATGGAGAGACTTCCCCCACAGTGAGCAGGGAAAGCCATCCAAGAGTCCCCACAAGCTGGGAGCCTTGATGGGGATATGACCCCACCCATGGGAGCCACGTATTAATGGAGTTGAGGGAGTGGTCTGACCCAGGCAATCTGTGCCCTCTCGATGCACAGGATGGCAGCCTGGGTCTAGGGACAGTACCCGCCCCAGGGGTGACCCTCTCTTCACACTCAGGGTGAGTCATTGCCCTTCATCCACTTCAGGCTTGGGGAACTGGGAACATTCGCCTCTGGGAGGATATAAAGGTGAGGCAGGATGCCCCCACCAGCTAATGCCCACTCAGCTTCCTCTTCTTGATTGCGTGTTCAGGGGTCCAGAGTAGGCCCTCATTGCTTGTAAGGAGCTTCCTATCACTATAGGCCTGGAGGGAGCCCAGCTCCAAGAAGGTATGTGTGTGCACACTGACATATGTTAGGCATACATGTGTGTATTTATAGGTGACACTCACATGTGTGAGGTCTCCTTACGACATGAGTCTTTGGAGAGGCTCTGAAATCAGAAAGAGGGATTTGGGGAAGAGCTCTGGCTCCACTCCAGGAGGCTCCCTGCCTCTGCTTCTTTCACCTTCTGAGGTTGGAGCAAAGACTCTGGTCCAATGCTGGGGCCACTAAGCTGGGGTGCCCACTTCTTGTGGACACCACCGGATCTCCTGTCTGCTCACAGCCAAGGGGAGACAGGCCTCCCTCATCTCAATCGCATCCTCTATGACACAGACCTGAGGCTTTGAATGGTCTTTGTCCATTCTGAGTTCCCATCAGTCACTGTGGCTGGGTCCTCCCTTCCAGAGCCTGTCTAGGGAAGCATGTGTCTGTACTTACATGAGAATCATCTACAAAAGCAGCTCTGGTTCCAGCCCCACAAAGACAACAGCAGGCACTGTGGGGCCATGGCCCAGTGGCATGAGGCACCCTGTGCTCCTCCTGAAGCATTCTTCTTGGTGTTAGGGGGCAGAATTTCCAGGTGACCATATGATGTCCCCTGTGCACAGCCCTATCCTGGAACAGGAGTAGTGTGTGACTGAGATGCAGTGCCCTCAAGACTATGCAGAACTCTGAGGCAGAGGAATGGCTCTGGTGGGCCTGGCCTAACCTGATGATCCCTTAGCAAGCAAACATTTCTTAAGCTGTTCTTGGAAATGAAAGGCAGAGAGTGCATGAGTGGTCTGGACACTCTTTTCGTCACAGCGGATGGGCAGAAGGGCTTTGAGAGTTCAGTCCAACCTCTAGGTAAAAAGAGAGCAAAACAGTCTTTGAGTCCTACAACCTTGGGGAGGTCATTTCAGCCAATATCCTTGTTACTTGCTGACACCCTGATGCCCACTCATCCTGGAATCTGACCCCTGACCAGGACCAACCACATCACACCAGACCAGACATTAAAATCAACACTTTTATCAGATCACATGGATGTCTGCTATTTGCATTCATTGCACAGTGATGGCAATTGATGCCACTCTGTTCTGCTGGTGGCAAGAGCCCGGGAGATGTCCCATGGATCTGATTCTAAGCATCTTGCCAACAGAGCCTGATCACTTTTCTGGCACTTTCTAACATGAGGGCCCTTTGCCCATTACCTCCCGTTCACACTGTCCACCAGGCTCTCACTCTGGATGACTGAGATAGGGCTTGTTTCAAACTCCCAGAGAAGCAAAAGAATGGTACATGGCATTAGCAATTTTGGGTGACTTTCCCTTAAAACTTCAAAAACTCTGAAAAGATTAACGAGTTCATACGAGTTTCATGGTTTAAAATATCCAACGAGGAGGTGTAAATATTAAATTGAGATTAACCATGATTACAGGTAAAGCTTAGAATGACAGATGTTTGAGCTCTTTGAACATGACTGGCTGGGTGGGGCTCCAGGGTGTGTAGTCCCGCCTTAAATTCCTAAAGACATTTACAGCCGCACTCCAGCACCAGCCCAGGGGTGCCCAGGGGTGACAGGCACAGCCAGAAAGAGGGTCAGGACCCCCGTTCTTGCAGCATGGTGGCCTCATGGATGTGATCCAATTGGATTTTTATCTAGTATGTTTTTCACAAGAGACTCTTTTCTGTTGCTTATTGAAATAAGACATCAACAGTCCCTTGCATGCTCACAGCACACGTATCTATCCATGTGCCCTGATCCTGGTCACATCAGTCCTGACGGATCTCATCTACCCATCTGTCCCGACTCTTCCATGAGCCCCCAGGGCTGGTGCTATTTCGGGAGGGAAGAGACAGTCTCATCTCTTGCTGGAGAAGTTGCCCTTCTGCTTTGTCAGCGATATTCCAAGATGTAGCTGTCCTAGGAAATGGGCTTGACCTACATTCCTCAGGCCAGCTGAGGGCAAATGCACCTCACTCAGCTTGGGTGCAGCATGAAATCTGCACATTCCTAACCACTTGGCCCCTGAATGGTTGGAGCTCTCTTGGAAGAGAGCAGAGCAGGATGCTTATACCACCTGTGGTGTTATGATGGGTGTGTGTGTGTGTGTGTGTGTGTGTGTGTGCGCGCACACACAAGCAAGGGTGCCATCTTAATGTGCCTTAATCTGGGTTCCCTGACTGGCTGATGGCAGTGTGTTCATTTCCAGTCTGTGCCCTGGCTCCGAGGAGACTTCCCCAAGGACTTTCACAAGTGTCCCTGGGTGAAATTCACCACATAGAAAAGTTTGAATTGCGTTCAGCGTTTGCCTGAACAATCTCCTCTCTCCTTTGAAACAGACATTTTGATCTGAAAATAGGGTTATAGTTTCTTGCTTTCATAGCCTGGCATTTGCAAGGAAGCCACACCCTTCTCAATTTGCATTCTGGTAGGTACATGCATTCTCCTGTCTAGATGATAAGCAAACCAGGTTTCCACACTGAACTTGACTTCAAGTTCTTCCTGTTTATTAATTAGACTTCAATTTGTTCTCAGTGCCAACCTTTCAAAACTCCTACATTCTTTACTCCGCTGTCTTTTTTTTTTTCTTTCCATCAATCAGCTATACCCGGATTTAATTAAATGCTCATAAAATGGGCAGAACATTGTGGATTGTGGGATGTGTTATTAAGAAACACAGGTGGGGAGGAGGGAGAGAGAGATTGAAAGATAAAGAAGTGAGAGACATCCTCAGAGAGAGAGGGACAGCAAAATGCTCGTGCCAAGGAAGAATACACGGCAAACTCATGAAAACAAAGCATTTTAATAATCAGCATATTGATAAAGGTAGCCTGGCACATCTGATTACAATTTAATTAAATTAGTATCCAACGATGCCAGGAACTCACAGACAATGACTTTCTAAGAGGCATTTCCAAAAGTCTGAAAATTTCCCAAACAACTGTGGAGTGAGTTGGCGAATAGAAATCTCTCCCATCAACCTTCAGGGCAAACTCCGAAAACTCATCTTGTCTTTTAATCGGTTGATGTAAGCCAATTTACGAAGGATTTCACAACCTCAGCCACTAGAGATGCTCTGAGCCAACCGAGTGGGCCTGTAGGGAAGTTGCTCTCAGGAGGCGGGTCTGGACACATCTGGCTGCTGTGTGGCTCACACCCCCGCTCTGCAGAGACCCTGGGCAGTGGAGATTGGTCAGAGAACAGGGCCCAGGGCTCCTCAGATTAGGGCATGGGACATTCTTGGGCCACAAGGTCAGAAGAGAAATTGGTATTGCTAACTGCAAACTATTACCTCCTTTTGTTAATAGTGATACCTGTTCCAAATTGGTTGTTGGAAGAAAGCACAAAGCCAGAACAGGAATACATGTGGTTCTTTGTACCAACAACAAGGATGATCTGTAATCAGTGCGTGTGTGAGTCAATGTGTCTATCCAGGGACTTACTTATTGAACCTTTTATAGAAGGATGGAGATACACCAAACCATTTGTTGTCGCTAAGCCTAAGATTTATTCAAAGTAACAAACCAGTTTAAGGAAAACAGTAAACATTGAAGATATGTTCTATGATGTCATTCACTCTCATTAAAGAAAATAATTATCACACATAATTGTAACAACTGGCTGTGTGGAAGAATGAGTTTCTTATCCTGTTATGTGTCTTCTCTCTTCTTTTTCCCCCCTAGTATCAGCATGTATGAACACATACACATACAGCTGTGCATACGTACGCATGCACACACTTGTGCAGAGTTCCTTGGGGGAACTCATCTGTGTGTGGCCACTGCACACGCTCAGCCCTGATACAGCTGATTGGTGAGCATGTCAGGTGACCTTTGCCAAACATAGGGGTCTTCTCAGAGAATTGGAAAGACTCCCAATCTGGCTGGAGTCTTCAAAGCAAGAGCTGGAAGAGTGCTGGGAGAATCCTTAATTCCCTGTTGAACAGTGAATGCTGACATGTGACTGAGTGAGGGGACACTCAGAGGTACTAAGTCACACTGGAGGGGACCCTGTACCCAATCACTCTGGGTCACCCCATTCTGAATTCTAAGGGACTCCACAATGTCCTTTTGCAAACTCTCCTGATGCTTCAAACCAAATTGTGTAAAATTTCCCCCACTTGCAACGAGGACCACGTGCAGAGGAGTTTAGCAGCAAGTTTACAATGTAGGTTTCTGACTGGTGGGATTTTAGCTTTTCTTGGCCCCATGTTAAGAGGCCTTCTGGAAGTGTTCATCTGTCTTGGGCTTGAAGTTTAAGAAGATTTCAGGAAATATGAAGTCAGAAAAAGCAAACATGTTTCTAAAGGGGAAGGAATGGAAAGAAACAATAACAAAGATTCCCAAGCTGGAGAACAAAATTGCTACCTACTTGGTATCTTATACTTTTATCGTAATTATTTCCTATCAGGTAACAAGACAAAAACAATTAGCAAGTCTTGGGCCAGGCAGGCAGAACACCTGGGAATACTAATTGAACCATTGCTTCAGACAGTGTCCTAAAACATGGGTTGACACACGACAGGACATGTGCTAACAGGAGCAAGTTGGCAAGCAGGCAATTTGGAAGAAGGTTCTGGAAGGTGTTTTGCTGGAGAAACTCTTCCATAGTCAGGCCGCTTCTCAGGCTTTAAGCACTTCTGTGTATTCCAGGGATTGACTTGGTCAAAAGTGCCCCGTGGCTTCCTCTGGGGAGGGGCACAGTGTCCAGGAGGGGCAGTTTCAGGTTCTGGCCACTGTCTTTCCAAGCAGCGAGGCTGGCTGTCTTGGACGCTCAGGTGTGTGCGCACAAGCCCACACTGCTGCTCCCGATTCACAGCAAACAGTGCCATCTGCTGAATCCAAGACTTCATTTCCAGCAGGCCTGCAGCTGGTCCTCTGAGACCTCCCACCCCAAGGGGCTCTGTGGCCCTGGGGAAGTCATGGGGCACACAGCAAAGGCAGCCAGGGAGAGCAGTGTCAGAGCCAAAAAAAGGGACATTTGGAATCCTCTTTGCTAGTTCAGAGGATGGTGAGAGTTGGGACAAATCCAAGATGTAGAGTCGCTCACACTGTACCCCCAGAGAGTTGGGACAGATCTAAGGTGCAGAGTCAGTACCACTGTGTCCCCTGCTCCTCGCAGAGAGAGTTAGGAGGGCAGAACTGGTCACACTGTGACCACCCTGAGAGAGTCAGGAGGGAGCTGAAAGGAAGAAGACCCCATTCAAACCATTTGAACCTCCTCCAGAGCTGGAGGTCCTTGCCCAGGACCAGCAGGGCTATGAGCATGCCTGAGATTTTAGCTGTGTCCAGGATGAGTGTGACTCTGTGTGTGTGTGTGTGTGTGTGTGTGTGTGTGTGTGTGTGTGTGTACCTGCATTTGTATTTGGGTATCTGCTCAAGTGTATCTGGATGTATTTATCCACTATGTCTGTTTGGATCTCTGCATTTGTGTATCTCCATGCACACGTGTGTCTCCAAGTCGGTGTGTCTCAGTGTGTGTTGGGGGAGGGGGTTCCTGAGCACTTTGATGGTCACCGCTCCCTGTTTGCTCATGGTCAGTCCTGGGTGATAGCTACCCTGACCCTAGTGGAGAGGACCACGTTGTTATGTTGACAGGACTTTGAAGATGCTCATTATTACTAACAATGTGCCCAGAGCCCTGAAGGAGCAGGAAGCCAGCCTGGAGCTGGTTGTTTTCCCCTTAAAGAGTATGAGGACAACCCACCCTGTAAAATTGTTTGGATACACAAGCCATGAAATGATTGCCCACCCAAAGGTGATAGATGCAAGTGGTGTGGACCTACAGCCTCTGGGTAGCTTCGTGGTAGGACCATAGGAAGAACATCCTGGAAGGTCAGGAAACAAGTAAGTGCCTTTATCCACTGAGCCATCTCCCCAGCCTATTACATAAAGTCTTAATTATGTCAAGGTATGTTCCTCTATACCTAATTTGCTTAGGATTTAGTTTTCAGGAAGAGATGTTGAATGTTATCAAATACTATTTCTTATCTATGGAGATGATTCTTTGATCTTAAACTTCATTTTGTTGGTGCAATGCGGTATGTCTATTGACTTAGCTATGCCAAGCAGCCTTGCTTGCTGAGGACCAATGGAATTTGAGAATGTGGAATGACAGGGTTGTTCTGATGTGCTGGTGGATTCAATGTGATGCTTTTGGTTTATGTTGTGGCTTGAGAAATTCTGTATCTCTGTTCATCAGGAAGAGTGCTTATTTTTTGTTTGTTTTCAGATTGATATCAGGATAATGCTATCATCACAGTATGAGTCTAGAAGAGTTCCTGTCCTTCGCGTTTTTGGAATATTGGAGAATCTGTGTTGGTTCCTCCTTAGGAGTAGGTAGAATTCAGTGCTGAAGGCATTTGGTCTTGGGTTTTTCATTGCTGAAAGTCCATCTCAATCCACATTATTGGTCTGTTTAGGTTTTCTACATCTTCAGGAATATTTTAACAGGTTATATGTATCCAGAATATATATATATATATATATATATATATATATATATATATATATATATATATATATATATATATATATATATATATATCTTTCTTAGCTCTCTGATTATTGCCATACATTGTCATAACAGGTCCTAACAGTCTTGTGGATTTCAGTGGTATCCAGTGCAGTGTCTCCTTTATCACATCAGATTTTTATTATTATAATTTACTCTTTTTTATAAATTGTCCATAACTTCATTGCTTTCTGGCCTTCACCTTTGATATTAAAATATAATCTTACTCTTGTATATTCAATCCAATGTTTACCTCATCTAGGCATATAGGACTTCATTAACTGTCAAATTACATTAGCCAGTGTTCTCTAGAAAAATAGATGCAATAAAATATCTATATCTGTATGTATCTACATGATTATAATTTACTCTTAATGACAGTATTCCTATTGGTTGTTGTCATGGTTTGATCCAGGTGTCCCCCACAAACAAATGAATGTGTTCTGATAGATCGATCCTCAGCTGATGGCAATTCGGGAATTAGAACCTCACTAGAGCTGTGTTGTTGGGGGCGGGCTTATGGGGTTATAAGCCAGCTTCCCCTTGCCAGAGTTTGGCACACCTTCCTGCCGCTGTTTGCAGTGCTGTGGCAGAGGTGATGTCCAGCCCTCTGCTCATGCCATCGTTTTTCCTGCCAGAATAGAGTCTCCCCTGGAGTCTATAAGCCTAATAAACCCATTCCTCTACAAGCCACTTTTGTTTGGGTTCTTTCTGTGCAGCAACTAGAAAGCTGACTGCAACAGTTGTTTATAAATGTATATAATGTATATTGATCACAATCTCCTTCCATTACGTTTTCTTGACATCCTTCCCCATTGCCTCTCTGCTGAACCCCTTCTGCTTCCCAACTGGCCCCTCTTTCACTTTGTCATGTAGGTGTGACCCTTTGAGTTTAGGGTCACCTGCATACATACATGGATCATTGACCAGAGCATGTGGGTCCCTCAGTGGCTATACAGCTGAAGAAAATGTCTCCAACTCTCTCAGCCACCATGAACTGTTCCTAACTCTTCAGGGAAGGATGGGAGTCTACTAAGTTCCTCCATCCATGATGGAATGTTGACGGACCCAACATTGTGCAGACTTTTTTCCTTTTTGCAGGTTATGAGAGTCACTGTGAGGTTATGAATGCAAATGCCAGGTCATGCCTGGATGGCAGCATTCCACCAAACTCCTCTCTCTTTTTCATCTTACATTCTGTCTGTCTCCTCTTCCACATTGTCCCCTGTGCCATGGAGGAAGCAATGCATATGTCTCCTTTAGTGTTGAGCACTGCAGAGTCATAGATTCTCAGCATGTTATTTTATTTTATTCTTATTTTTAATTGGGGTAGAGTCTGGCTGATCTGGAATTCACTATGTAGTCTCAGGGTGGCCTCAAACTCACTACATCTTGCCTACTTCTGCCTCCCAAGTCCCAGGATTGAAGGTGTGCTCCACCATGCCTGGCTAATCTCAGCACTTTGTTGAGTTTTGCGTCCCCTCAGAAGTTACCACCATCTGCATAAATAAGCTTCTCTGAGGACAGGTGAGAGCAGCACTAACCTATGAGCCTACACATACACATTAAGAGGGTAATTGCTGAACAACAGTACTAGGCATGAACCCTTCCTGTGGAGTAGGCCTCAGATCTAACCAGAGAGCAGTTGGTTACCCCTGTAAGAGTCATGCCAGCATTGCACCAGTTGGCATTCCTGGCCTGGCTCAATAGTTGTATAGCTTGCAGTTTCCACCACTGGGTAAGACTCATTCCTCCTCAAGAGCCCGCTTAGCACCTTCCTGGCATGGTGAATACAAGCCACAAACCAGCTCATGTTCAGCTTGATTTCTTACTGTCTTCCAGCCCAAACAAGTGACGCCTTTAGCAATTGGGTCTTACCATCTTGTTCTGGTGAACATTCGAAAAACCTGTATTGTTTTAGGGGACCCAGGAGCCTCCCTGACATCTGATTTTATTTAGTTAGGTCTTCTTTACTTTTTTTGAGGAACTGAATTGAAGGTTGTTGACTTTGTCTTTTTACAAAAGAAAGGTATTTTGAAACCACAAAACAAGGCACACTGACCTGTTCTGGTCAAGCTTCTGGAAAATTCTCCTAGGAGGAAGGCTCGGCATTGTAGGGAAGGGTTGTGTTAACATTGGAGGAAACAGCTTGTGCAAAGGCCCCAAGGTCATAAAAAATGATTGAGTCCTGACTGCTCTGGCTCTCATCCTCCTGGGGAGTTTCAGTCTCCATCACCACAGTTTAGCCTTTCACAGGCTTTTTCACTTCAGTTCTAGACACACGTTTCCTTGCAGCTCTCTCCTGGGAGTTTTCTTATATACCTCTTTCATCTGTGCAAGATTAAACACACACACACATATGAATATGTATGTACAGATGTATATCACTGTCATAGCATTTGCTATGATTTCTGCTCTCATCTCTAACTTCTATATATTCCATGAGGGTGAAGATGAATTAGCTATTAGAACCCAAGGTCATGTGTGTTGGATTTGAAGCACCAGAGAAAGGTCAGAAATATGTACGCAATTCCTAAGTGCATATGTAGGCATTTGCGTGAGAAAGGTATCCATGTTCTGTTTATAATTCTACTTGCATGCAGGCATCCATTTGTCCATCCTTTATCTTGTATCCACTGGGGAAATAAACAAACTTCTAAGATCTTAGGGCCTACTGGAAAGGCAGAAGAACAAATTGCAATTACAGTCAGATATATATGAAATTCAATGCAAGCATGCACAGGTGCTCAGAGACCCAGGAGCAAGTGACAGAACTCAGAGAATCCTTACAGAAGTTTCTAGAAGACAATCATCTTCGCTGAGTGACCAGTCTGTATGGAAATTTTGCTGGCTGGTGCCCTTACCAAGCATCTGGAGCCACCAGGGTCTTCTGGTTCCCCTTCCTGTTTGTAATAGCAGCATGAAGGCTTCCTGTCAGGGAAGCTGATGGGGTCCCAGTTCACAATTCTCGGGGTTAAGCACTGGTCTAGGCTGTGTTTGCTATGGGAGGTTCCCATCTGAGAGTGGAAACAGAAAACTTTCAATTCTTAAAGTCACAGGTCAAGTTCTCTGAGATGGAGCCAGAGAACTCACCAAGACCTGTGAAAGAATTCTGCCTTGGCCCTTCCTAGTCTGAGTCTCTCCCTACCTCCTGGAACCTGACTTCAGTGCCCACTTCATCATTTAACTAAAAGTAAGATGGCAATAGGAAAATAAGATGTGGTGTTACCAAACTGTCATAAATGCCAGGAATTCATCCATGTCATCCACCATCCACCCACCCATCTATCTATCATCTATCTATTCGCCCATCCACCCACGTGTCCATCCTTGTATATATCCAAGGAAATATGCTAAGTGGGCATCTCTTGGGGCACAGTGGTCCTCCAGGTCTTCAACCCTCCTGAGGAAATTCCCACACCCACCTATCACTCAGAGGCTCAGACTGCCACAGGTCCCATGCACTACAGGTGTACAGCTCAAGCTGCCATAACAAAACACCCCAGCTCAACCCTCAGGTGCTAATGATTCCCATAGTGGAAGCCAAGCCATCAAGGTGTGTGGGTAGGGTGGGCTGCTCCCAAGCCTCCCTCTTTGCCTCATTGATGCTGTTTCCTCCTCGAGTCTTCACATGTCATTCTCTGCATATGCCTGTGTCCTGATCTCTTCTTCTTCTTGTGTGTGATTATGTGTGTACTTTGCATTTGTGAGAGTGCACATTTATGTACTGGTGTGTGTATGTGTGGGTGCTCCTGTGTGTGGAGGTCAGATGATAACTTTGGATATTGTTTCTTAGGCATTATCCATCTTTTTTGAGATAGGGTCTCTCACTGGCCTGGAACTCATCAATTAGGTAGACTAGCTAAGGCAACAAGTCCCAGAATCCTCTGTCTCTACCTCTCCAACATTGGGACTACAGACATGAACTACCATAACTTGGCATTTTTATATGGGTTCTAGGGATGAATTTCAGGTCCTCACGCTTGCAAGAAAAGTACTTTACCAACTGAGCCATCTCCTTGAGCCCCTGATGTGTTCTTATATGAACTCCAACCAAGGCCACTCTAGTGACCTCATTTTACCTCAGCCCCCTTTTCAAGCCAGTACCTTTAACCATTGAGCCACCAGCCAGCCCACTCAGTCCCTTTCCAAATGCAGTCACATTCTGGGATGCTGGGGATCAGAACACCCATACTGACTTGAAGGACACGGGCTGGGAAGCAGCAGACAGCAGGGATACAGCAGTCACCGCACTTTCCAATGAGCAGCAGGATGCACAGGATTGCGTTATCCCTCCCTCCATGTGAAGGACCTGGATACGAAAGAGATCATTTTTTGCATCACCAAACTCGCATTACACATCTGTTGATGTTTTATCACTAGTGTCTTTTTTTTGCGTGTGATGTTGTTTTGATTTAAGGAGAGTCACGATGCTCCCTGGGATCAAGAACACCTCTGAGACACTATAAATATCTTGCCTAATATTTCCCTCTCCCGATTATCCCAGTGATAATTCATGGGAATTTTTTTATAGCACACCAAGGCTTCAGCCAAGTGAATGCTCACCAGAAGGTGAAACTGACATATTTGAATGAAGCAGTCAGACCTTCACCTCGGGTAAAATATGAGGGTCATTCCCACCCTCCCTGAAGCAAGTGTGGGCTTTGCCTCCTATTGCTTGAGATTCAGTGGCTCGGCATCCTATAAAAATATATGAATCTGTTATGAGTCAAATAATTTAGTAAGTAAATTATTAGCTAATAAAACATCTTTCCCCCTATATTCTACTATCTGGGGTAATTTAATCATACAGAAACAAAAATCAATGCTTAGTGTTGCAGAAAGAGATAAAAGCCACTGAGGCATGCATAAAGCCAGACAGGAAGACGCTGGAGTATTGAAGAGCCAGTGGATGGAGTCAAAGCCCTAAAGAGCAAGACCTTGGGTTCTTGGCTTCCTCGTGTGCTCTGTGAGGCCTGGAGCACAGGGGAAGAGACTTCTGATGGAACATCAGGCTCAGGGACCTCAGTCCGGAAGGAACATGTGGTCAGAACTGCTCCCAGGAACCTCTGGGAGGGAGATGCTCTCTACTTGGGACAGCCAGGCTCCGGAGGGCCTTGTGGGGGGAGGGGGAAGAAAGGTCACCCAGCTGGGGCTCTGATCTGCAAGCCTTCCCTGGAGAAACCAGATGGCAAGTGAACCACACCACCAGAAGCAGTAAAGGGTGCAAAGGGTGGTGCCATGGGCACTCTGGGTGTATTGATTGACCAGCAAGAAGACATTGAATTTCAGTAGGAGACTTGACTACCAAGGATTGATTACTTAACTTTCCCTAAAGTGTTTCCTTCCTTCCTTTCTTCCTCCATCCCTCTTTCTCTCTCTTTCCTTGTCTTTCTTCTTCCCTATCCTTCTCTTCTTTCCTTCCTACCCTTCCTTTCTTCCTTCTATCTCCCCTTCCTTCCTTCCTTCCTTCCTTCCTTCCTTCCTTCCTTCCTTCCTTCCTTCCTTCCTTCCTTCCCTTTCTCTCTCCTTCCCTCCTTCTTGCCTTCTTTTCCTGTATCTCTTTCAATACAAAGTCTCACCGTATACCTCAGTTGGCCTGAGGAGTTAAAGTATTTAATTTCTTCAGGAGAAAAGACTGGGATTCTGTCCCCTGCCTGCCCCTCCTCTGCCTCTCACTGTCAATGCTCTGATTTCCTTGTCACCTTGTTGCTTCTTCCCAGTTCCCTCTTCATATGTCTATTAGAGTGACTTTTAAAACTCCCATTAACTAAGGAATAGTTGATGTGCAACACACCCACCCTTCAGTGTACCATCTGCTGCTGATGGTGAAGTATATGGCTATGCATTCACGACTATGCTACAGAGTTGAAAATGCCACCCTCCACTGTCCCCCATGCACCCATCGCCGTCACTACAAGGTTGCCTTTTCTAGAATGTCACATGCGGGGAACCAGTTGTCCACATCAGGCATGACTGTTTCATGAACCACAAGGCTTAGGAGAGACACCTGCTGTGGTCTGTCACTTTTTCATTGCTGAAGACTGCTTTTGTGTTTGTTTTCCCCAGATAAAGGGCATTTGTGTTTCCTGCTGTTAGCTATTAAGAATTAAGAACCCAATTACAGTTCTGTCTGCGGAAATGTTTTCATTGCAAGAAGCAACCAGATTTTCTTCGGAAGAACTGAATCCTTCCTTTCCTTTCCCACAGCCATGCGCCAAGACTCTACTCGCCCTGCCTTTCACCAGCCTTTGCTATTGGCAGACTTTTTAATGTTTCACAATCAGTTCTAAAGACAACACAGTTTTCACTTCTAGAACCAGTTTCTATAGCATGTGAAGACAGTGTCATCCATACCTCTTTTTGGTTTAGTGTTTCTTTAAATAATTATCCCCATTGAATTTTTGATCAAATTGTCTTATTATTATTTTTTAATATTTTATTTGTTAATTTTCAAGCATATATATATACATATATATGGAGAGAGAGAGAGAGAGAGAGAGAGAGAGAGAGAGAGAGAGAGAGAGCTAGCCAGGGCCACCACCTGTGTGTCTGGCTTATGTGGGTACTGGGGAATTGAACCCAGGGCCTTAGGCACTGGAGGCAAGTGCCTTAACTGCTGAGCCATCTCTCCAGTTCAAATTGTCTAATTATTGTGAGAATTCTTTGTATTTGTGGGGAAGTTTTGCAGATAAGACATATTTTGAAAGTATTTTTTTTTCAATCTGAGACTTCATTTCTATTTTTGTTGAAAAAATGGCTTTGGAAGAGCAAAATTTTGAGAGTTTTTGACTCAGAGAACAGAGCGGAAGAGGGGATGGAAAGACTGTTAGAGACATGGTAGGGGAAACCGCCAGAGACATTGTCCCCCCCCCCCAGTAACAACATAAAAAGGGGGGTGGAACTGGGTTGACCCCTAGGCTCTCCATAACCCCCCACCCTATGGACTGATCAGACTGCCCATGGAGAAGGATATCCAGCCGATTGGGGATAGGGAAGAGGGAAATTGGGGAAATGGGGATACCAACTCATTATTGGCCCATTCAATGTATCTAAATACGGACAATAAAGGAAAAAATATAGTTCAGGCTTTTTTATGTTCTCCTGATGAACCCCAAGATGGCAAGGACATTTCCCTTAAATGCATAAACATGTTATGTTTAACTCTTGCCTTTGAACCTATGACCTCTTTGAGTTAGTTTTTCTATCTTCACATATCATTTATTTCCTTTCATTGCTGAGCCATTTTCCCAGTCCCATGTCTGAGATCTTGGCTGTCCCCTGGAATGCCCTTGTGTTACAGGGTGTCCCAGGTGGTGCTGTTGGGAGGTGGGGGTTCATCCTTTGGCCACGTGTGACAGTTGCTCTATTGTCAACCATAAATGGGCAGGTATATGGGTCATTTACAGGAAGGATTCATTGAGAAGAAAGACCTTCCCAGAGCGGGTAGCCCTTCATCTGTCCTGATACCAAGAGGTTCCAGGGCAGAGTAGGGCTTCTGCCCAGCTGCCCTCCCTCCATGCCAAGAGCACCATGCTGACTTGGCTGGCTTGGAACCCAGTGCTTTTGGCCTTCCAAAGTGGACTGAAGACCAGTGCTCTTCAGGAACCCCTCAGGCCTTCAGTGCCGCACTAGGACTGCTGAGACATCCAGCCTGTGGGGTTCTCAACCATTGTTGGATGACCCCACTGCCAACGATGTCCACCAATCTAACAACCACTCTCTGTAGAACAGATTCATTCTATTGGCTGTGTCCCTCTAGAGAAACCTGACTAATAAACCTGTAATTTAGTATATCTTCATGCTGCCATAAACACATTGATTTCTCATTAATTGCAGCTTCCTTACAAATTATGATAGTTTTGTACCTTCTCCACGCAGTGAGAACCTTAGTTAACTTTAGTATCCTTTAACAAGATCACTCACCTTCTCTGCATGCATAATGAAGTCCTCTACAAAAACTGTTTTCTTTCTGTTTTATAAAACTATACCTTTGTTTCCTCTCAATTCCCAGCTTACTGTACATTCTGTCATGAACTCCTAATATTCTCAGTTGTCATGAACCATCTATTGATATGATCACACGGTCTTTCATAATTTTATTTTCTCCAAATGTGACCAAATACACTGGTTCATTTTCAAATGTTAGACCCATTCTGCTTTCCTAGGATATACTTAATTTGGTTATAATAGATTATCTTGATTTTTCTTATATCACAGGGTTGGTCTCACTCACATTTTTGCAAGGAATTTTATGGCTGTATTTTTTGTCTGTAATTTTCTAGCAAGTATGTCTGGGTTTAGAATCAGTATGCTGTTGGCCTCATCAACTGGGGTCTTACATGTTCTTTCCATTTCCATTTTCTTCCACCCTCATTTCCTGATGAGTTGGGTGGAATCCACCAGTGAAGAGGAAAGCTTTGTTGTGGTCATAGTTGTTGTTGTGAGAGGCTTGTGAAGCATGAGTTCATTGTCACTAATAAACTCAAGACCAACCTTGCCTTTCACTTCTTCCTCACTAGAATTCAGTGGCTTGTGTCGTTTAGTGCTTCTTGCATCGCACCAAGTGGCTGAAGTTGTGGAACAAAGTCCTTACTTACTGGTGAATGTCTATACTCTGTGGTGATGCCCTCTCTCATGCCTAACTTTAGGCACTATGCTAGTCAGCTTCCCATCACTGTGACAAAATATGTGAGGCAATGAATTTAAAAGGAGCTGAGGTTTGTTTTGGCTCCTGATTTCAGGGGTTTCAGCCTTTGGGCAATTGGCTGTGAGGCTGTGGTAGGTCCGTCTCAACATAGTGACTTGACAAGACTTATTGCCTCATGACGAGAGCAAAGCCCCACCCAGCCCCTTCAAGGGCACACCCCCAGGATCTGACTTCTTCCCAGTTGACAGCCACTCTTGATGGTTCCACCAAGTCCCAATAATACCACAGGCTGAGCTCTGAGAGACCCTGAGAAGGTAACATCACAGGACAGGCTCTGGGGGACCCTGATAAGATAATACCACAGGCCAGCCTCGGAGAGACCCTGAGAAAGCTCCCCATCTGCAGCTCAGTGTTATTTTGAGTTTAAATGTCTCCCACAAGCTAATGTTGTAAACACTTAGTCTTCAGCTGGTGGTACTGTTTTGGAAGGTTCTGGAAGTGTCTACAGTCACAAGTCCAGGTCCTTGCACATCTCCCCTGTGCTCACATGCCCTGTGATCTTGGAGCTCTGGGTTGTTCAAATAAAGGGAGCTGGTGTCCCATCTTAACAAGAGGATACTCAAAGAGATCCAGTAAATGTCGTTCCACAGAGTGAGCAGCATCTTCACGAGAAAAGCAAAGCAAAATTAAATCTTTCCCCAGGACTTCATCTATGTCCCTGTGATACAACTATTGGATAAACACGTGTCTCACGGAGTCATTTACCCCTTGGGATGGGGGGCTAAGACCTCCCTTCTCACCCTCGGTGATGGAGAAACTGAGGTGGTTATGGAAAGTCAGACAGCAGATCTGTGTTAGAAAAGTTGCTTCATGAACAATAGTGATGACTTCATAGGACCAGAAGCTTCTTGGTGAGCCCTTCCACCCTCCAGCTCTGCACCACAGTCTCAATGCTGTTTCTCTCCATAGACCACAAGGCAGGAGTAACTGTCATCCCTGTTGTACGAATACAACAACCCCTTAACAAGAACATGAGGTGGGTCAGACCTCCCCATAGGGAGCTGGCTTGTGTCTCACTCCAAAAGCTCATTTTTTTTGGCTTGCAGATGGGAAAACCATGGTGTGCTGCGACCATAGCTGCTTAATTCTAAGTGCCTTTTTGAAGCATCTGAGCCCCTTATACTGACAGCACTGGCGTTCAGAAGGTTTCAGACCACAGTCTTCTCACCTGAAGTCAGCTTCTTCCCATGTCGCTTCTCACACAGCCTGGCACTGCCTGGGGTGACAGTCTAAGACCCAGTAATGGACAATGGTGTGTGCATTCCTTCCCTGTCATTGCGGCGCTCTGAGCACCATGATGCCAGCAGTTGGCACATCTGTGAGTGAAGAGCTGTGGTTAGCTTGAGCGCCACACAACTCATGTGCCTGTCTACTTTCTAGAATGAAACACCATGACTGGGAATAAATCTAAATGTGTCTCAGCTTCCCAGTGGGTCTTAATTTCTCATGTATTGCTTTTGACAGTGGGAGTTGGGATGCACTTGGAGCTCATGGACTGATACACCTGTCCCTACAGGAAGTTTGGATTTTTTTTCATATGTTCCCGGGCAAGGCAATACAAACAGAAATCACAATGGAAGAAGTAATAACCTGCAAAGGCAGCCACAGCAAAACCCCCAAGCCCCTCCCTATCTGTGTATGTCCTATAGCTATGCCGGCCTGCATTCCCTTCAGATTCCAGCTTGAGGACATGTGTGCCATGTTCCAGGAAGACTTCCACCATGGGAAAGATGGGAAGAAAACAGGGTTGGGCAGTGAAGGTCTTGGTCCATGGGAGATGGAAGGTGGCTAACGTGAAGGTCACCTGTGAGCACACAGAGAAAAGGACAGGTGGCAGAAGCTACTTAGACCCTCCATCTGCACCTTGTTGAGGCCAGTGATGTGGAGGGAGAGGAGCCAGGGTTCTCCCTGTGGTGGTTTGGATCAGATGTCCCCATAGACTCATGTGTGTTCAATGCTCAGTCCCCAGATAAGTTTGGAGGTGGAGGCTTGCTGGAGGAGGTGTGTTGTTGGGGGTGGGCTTAGGGGTGTGATAGCCAGCTCCCCTTTTCTGGAGACAGCTCACTCCCCTACTGCCCTATGGAACCTGCTGTGACAAGGAGGTGATGATGTCCAGCTCCACTCTCTTTCCCCTGCCATCATTGGAGTTTCCCCTCAAGACTGTAAGCCAGAATAAACAGCTTTCCCCTCATCAGCTACTTCTGGTCAGGTGCTTTGTCCAAGCAATGAGAAGGTAACTACAATACTCCTGGATTGACTGAAAGTTGACAGATCTCCATACAGCTGGAAGAAACTGGTTATAGAGAATCTTGGTTCTGAGGTCCTGCAGGCACCTGGGGGTGTCCAGGGGAGGTCACAGGTGTCTCACTCTCTGAGAAGAGGTCTGGGTTCAGGACAGACTCAATAGTGAGTTACAGGTCCAAAGTCCTGGGTGCTTATCGATAGGCTGCAGGGATAGTTCCAGAAATTTCTAGCAGAGGAGAGCAGCCCGTCATGGAGTCCCCTTGTCCCATGGAAGGCTCAGATGCCAGTACATTAGGATCACCTTCTAGACGGTTCTTGCCCTCAGAATGTACTCCCCAACCCGCATCCATACGCTTTGCTCCTCTACTTCCTTCATTGTCATCCTAGCTTCCCAAGTGGTCTAGAACAGGAAAGGCTGCTTTCACACATCATCAGCTGAAGTCTTCTCTTCTGCATGGTCTAAAGCCACCTGTGGTCCCCAGGCCTTTGCGGTCTCTTGTCAGGTCCTTTTTTCAAGTCATCAGTCCTGTTCTCCAGGCTTGGAACGAGTACCACAGACCCTTTGCTCCCAAGAGCGAGATGTGGTCTTCAGTTAGATGACCTGGCTGAGGACCTAAGGGGACCTGGGGCTTTCTCTCTGCTGCTGTCCCCTGGGCATCTGTGACCAAGGTGTTCAGTGTGTGTCCTCACCCTCACATGCCCTTCAAGTGTTAACTAACACATAGGCCCTCTACCTGATCACCGTGCTGTGGATTTCATGTGGACTTGAGAATTATGCTTACTCATCGAGCTCTTCTGGGTTTCTTCCGATCCTGGTAGACTCTTTCTGCCAGACCTGTCAATCTCTGAGAGCTGTGGGGAAGCACCTCCCCTGATGGTGGATCTCAATTCTGCTCAAAGTTCTTTCCATTCTTCCTCATGTGTTCTGAGATCATGTTTCCCAGCATGTGTGTGGATTCAGGATGCCTGAAGTCCTGGTAAGAGGAGGCTCTCGTTTTGTAAACTTCTCTGACCTTAGTATCTTGGCCTTAAATTCTACCCAGCCCATGCTGATGGTGCCACATGGTGTCTTGGGGGTAGGGGTGCAGTAGTGATGTTGCCAACAGACTATGACAGAGTCTCTGTGTCCCCTCAGGCATATCCACACCATCTTCTGAGCCCTGCCTTTGGAGGGGACCTTTGTGTGCCACACTGAGTTCCCACGCTGTCTGGCTTCCTCTCAGGTTTAGCCCATGAGCAGTCTGTTGGGGTCCAAAGGAGTCACCCCGGGGACCCAGGGATGAATCCTGCCCCCAGCAGGCTGGACACTCAGCATCCTGCTGCCCTGATGTCTGTAGGGCTTCACTTGCTAAGTTCCCTAAAGACCCCTGGCTGAAAGCCCACCCACACCGAGTGGTGGCATCAGTTGGGCATGACTGGTCCCTAGGCCTTCCTTGGACACAGTCTCCATGACTGAGCCACACTCCTCTCTGCTCTTTTTAGGTCAGCCATTTAGTTCTCCTGGGACTCTGACAGAAACATCTAGCATGACTTTCATCCATTTCTTTTTCTTTTCATCTAAAATCTTCTGGTATAGCGTGCTTGATCCTTTGAAATACTATGTAGCTAGATTTTAAAAGCATCCAATCTGAGGACCTTTTATTTGGCAGAGTTGACATGTGACTGTTATATGGTTGGATTTTCCTCCTCATTCTCATTTTGTATTTGCAATGTCCCACGCTGTTTCCTCTGTCTGCTCTTTGTGTTTCTCTTTTTCAATCTTGTATCCTATTGATTTTGCTGTTGTTGCTTTTTTTTCTCCCTCTGTTAGTATGTAAGGTGTATATTCTGTTCGGGTGCCTTTGCTGGTCACCCTTAAAATGTTAATGAGTACTTGACCTACAAAATCTAAAATTAACTAACATGTCTGCCCTTTACCCTTACTCTTCAAGGGCTTCTCACTTCCCGTGCATTTTAAAAAAATATATTTTCCACCTCTTGTGAACTTCCCAAATTATTCACTTTGATTATTATTGTCCATACAGTCAAGCTTATTTAGTTAGTGCTATTTTTACCACTATTGCTTATTTATTTATTTATTTATTTAGAGAACAAAAGAGAGAGTGTAAGTATGGGCTTCTAGTCACTGTAAACAAACTCCAGAAGCATGCACTACTTTGTGTATCTGGCTTTACATGAGTACTGAGGAATTGAACCTGGACTGTCAGGCTTTGCAAGCAAACACCTTTAACCTCTGAGCCATTTCTCCAGCCACACTATTGCTTCTTACGGTCCATCCTGAATGAGTCTAATCTCCTCCCTTCTCCAGGGCACCATTTCAGTGCAGATCAAGTCATCCTATCACTTCTTTGCCCCTTAAGTTTCGCTGGGTGTGGAGTTCTAGGGGACACTTATTTTCTCCTCACATTATCCTGGTCTCTTATTATCTCCTCTCTCAGTGCTTGTTGGCCTAACGTTTGTTCTTTTGAGAACCTATCATTTCTCAGATGGTTAGATGACTGTCTTTGGGGATTCTCCAGTTCCAGCAGGAAGTGTAGATGTGCCTTGTCTTCTGTTCATGTTCCCGACTTTTGGTGGTCTCCTGCTGCAATCAGCTTTCTCATTGTTGGCACAAAGAACCCAACCAAAAGCAAACTGGTAGAGGAAAGGGTTTATTTTGGCTTACAGACTTGAGGGGAGGCTCCATGATGCTAGGGAAAATGATGGAATGAGCAGAGGCTGGACATCACCTCCTGGCCAACATCAGGTAGACAATAGGAACAGGAGACTGTGCCAAACACTGATAAGGGGAAGCTGGTTATAACCCCCATAAGCCTGCCTCAAACTACACACCCTACAGCAAGGTTACCATTCCAAAATTGCCATCAGCTGGGGATCAAGCATTCAGAACACATAAATTTATGGGGACACCTGCATCTGGATCACCTCCATAGAGAGGACTTGTCTCTGGCCTGAAAGCACGAGCATGAGTTATTCCAAGCTTTCTGCTCCCACCCTAGCCTTCCTGAAAATCCCATTGTTTCCTCTCTCCCCCAGGTTGTCTTCACCTCCCACAAAGTCTTCCCTGACATCTCCACACACACCCCAGTCCTGACACTTACGTTGCTATTAAACATCTCAGTGTGTGGCCTCCGAATCACTATGGACCTTCTCACTTTTAAAACCTTCAATTTGTTATTTGTCAGTGATATCCTACTTAATACCCATTTATAGAAGAGTGTATACCAGCTGTCATTCAGGACCAGCTTGGGCACCATAGCAAAACCCTTGCCACAAAATAAAAAACAGCAACACACATGGTTTTACCTTGTGTTTGATGTTGTAACAGAAATGCCCTCATTCTGCAGTTTGTCTTGTGTTCTTGCTAATTCTCTCTCTTACAGCACTAATTTAGAGGTGATTGCTCATCTTGCCAATTCATTATTTTGTTGCCTGTGAGAGAAGTCTGTGTGCTGCAGAACTTTTAGTCTGATGATCTTCTCTTCTTCTTAGGCATGTGGAAGTCTGTGGCTCTGGCATATGGTATGTTTTCTTTATCAGTCAGTAATGTGCCCATGAAATAGGCCATATAAAAGCAGATCTTACTAATAAGTCACCTATGGGGTTTGGAATCAAAAATGTTTTTTCAAGTTTTCTTTAAGCTTCCAGTAGGTGGCCAGATATCTTCTTGCTTCTATAGGCTTGTTCTGTTCCTAGGAATCTCCATAGTGAGAAGACATCCAGTAGCCCAGGGTGTGGAGACAGAACCAGCCCTGGTCTACCTTGCAGACATGGAGGCGTATCCATTGAAAGACTCTGTCTTCAGAGTCTTTCCCCTCTGTCAGAGATGTTGGGGAGGGCAGTGATTGAGGAGGAAGCTGCTGGACCAGAATGCAGGTGCACCTGCTCTGGTAGGGGCAATGTCCTGAGTGAGAAAGATGAAAGTTTCTCAGGTAAGCTGTCCCCTGGAAGCATGGTTTCCCAACCAACCTGGCTAGAGATCTACAATCAGTGTTCCTAGGACACTCATGTCACATGCCCCTTATGTGGAGGCCCAAGAGGCCCTTGGTCTCAAGTCAAGAGATGTGCATCTGTGTTCTGGGAAACAGACTTGCCCATCCAGGTCTGCCTCCCAGGGCCCTGTACAACCTCCATTTCCCTTTTGGTTCTTGGCACACAGGATCTTGTTTTCTCTGGCTCAGCCACATAGCTGTGTTAAGTATGCATGCTAATCTGCATATTTTAGGTTTTGGTAGGCAAACAGTTTCTGCTTCAACCCTGGCCATTGCATTGACAAAGGAATAATTTTGTTTAAACATATAAAAAGTATTGTATAATGATCTCAGTTCAAAGAACTTCTTAGAACCCATTGTCTTGTTCTTTGTGAACATGGATGTTCAACATGCCTTTTTCACAGGACACCATAAAATATCCCCAGTGACACAAGGACCCTCTGGAAAGCTGCAAAACGTTCCCATCATGGACTGGTGAAGCATCAAGAATGAGTTCACAGGGTCATCTGGTAACTCCTCTACCCTCTGAAAGGCCCCTCTGCTTTATGAGGGAAATCTGCTATGACACATCTTTGAGACTTGTTGGGTGCTATGAAGAAGCACTGAGGTTTCTGCACACACCAGCCAGCACCTGCTGCTGCATCCCGATGTTCATGCCTGGCTGTGCATAGTTTATGCCTCCTCCTTCTAGTTATCTGTATCCTTGGCTGGTTTACAAAGCATTCTCACCCATCCCCAAAGACTTTCCTGCTTCAGGGCCATGCCCTGTGCCTGGTGGAACCAGGGGTTTGTGGGATAACTAGTGTTGTAGGCAGCTCTGCGTGGCTGGAATGGATATCCAAAGCAGACACAGTTTACTCTCAGTACCTAAACTGTTATAGTCAACCTTTCGTTGCTTCAACAAAGAACCCAAGCAAAAGGCAGCTTTTGGAGGAATAGGTTTATTTTGGCTTACAAACTCGAAGGAATCTCCATGATGGCAGGGAAAACAATGGCATGAGCAGAGGCTGCATGTCACCTCTGCCACAGCAGGTGGCAAAGAGTGGCAAGAAGCTGTGCCAACACTGGCAAGGGGAAGCTGGCTATAACCCCCATAAGCCTGCCCCCAACAACACAGCTCTAGAGAGGTTCTAATTCCAAAATCGCCATCAGCTGGGGATCAAGCATTCAGAACACATTAAGGGGGACATCTGAATCAAACCACTACAGTGAGAAAGGGGTTTATTTCAAATATATAGGTCCAGGGGAAGTTGCATCAAATGGCAGAAGATGCAGGCTTCCACTCATAAATCCAAGCAGAGAGAGAAACCCACCATTAGTCAGCAAATACCAAAAAAGCAGCATCGGGGAACTGCAGCAGGCAGGACCCCAGAGCTCAAACCTGTCTGCACACCTCAGGGCTGGAACCCAGGATCCACCCCCTAGTGACACCTCCTCCAAGAGGCTGGAGATGCAGGTTACAAGCTTTAATAAAACACCCGAGTCTTTAGGGGGCATACATTCAAACTACCATAACTGGGAAATCTCTCCTTTATGAAGCAGATCCCCTAACCATTCCACTCTTCCCATCTCTCTTTCATACAGGCAATGGAAGGGAGGCCTGGAGCAGACAGAGGTCATCCTGAGACCATGAGGTTTAACATTCCCAAGGGAGGTAGGGTCAAACTCCAAGGAGGTGAAGGGTGAGGGAAGGTTGACAAGTCCAGAAATAAGCCTTAGATCTGCACACATCAGCCCAGGATTGTCATCATGATGGACCTCAAGCATCCTATCCCCTACATTCTAAGCAACAGGCTGAGACCCTTTCCCAAAGGCCAATCATCCCTTCTCTCCACCCACAACCCCAGGGTCCCTTGCAAGGCTCCACACATACTTAGCAGATGAAATCCCATTTTCAGAACTGTGATCCCTCTGAAAATAGTGATTGAAACATGATGAATTAGTGTCTGAGGACATCACTAGGGATGATGATGACTTCTTCCTTGGATCTTGCTGGTCACTATTGCTCATCCTTCCAGTCGGGCTGCCTGTCCATAATGGGGACAGCTGCTGCTGATTTGAGCCTTGTCTGTCCTGTACCTTCTCCATGTCCCATAGTGAAGGGTCCTGAAAGACTTCTGGTGCCTCTTTAATCAGGAGTGCTCATCTCTGTGGGGGTTTGAATGAGATGACCCATGACCTCATGTGGTTTTGAATATGTGGTCCCTGGCTGGGGGCAGTTTGGGAATTGAAGCCTTGATGGACGAGGTGTATTGCTAGGGCCAGGCTTATGGGGGTTACTTCACAGTAAACAGCTCTGCTCACTCTTGCTGCTTCCTGCCATCTGCCATAGTAAGATGTCATATCCAGACCCTGCCCGTGCCACTTTTTCCCCATGAGGAAGAAGCTTCCCCTCAAAATGTTAAGTTGAAATCAGCCCTTTCCTCCCACCAGATGCCTTGGGTCAGGCATTTTGTCCCAACAACAAGAAGTAAATATAGCAGTCAGACCTGAGATGGGGAGGCCTGGAGTGCTCAATTTTCTGGCACCAATATCTACCCCTCTCTACCCAGCACCCTGTTCTCTGTCTCCTAGAACCAGCTGAAACTGGTACATGACTTGGGGGCATGTTGCTAACCTGAGCCCATGATTGGATTCATCGTGGTGAAGCTCTCCTTGGAAGGGCGACAAGTGGAGGGGAAGGGTCTCAAAGATCTAGGTGGCTTTGGGGACCTGATGTCTACTATAAGCATACCAGAAGGTCCTTACCTTATACAAGCACCTAATGCCCACTTCTTTCACATGTAATAAAGCTGAGTGGGGGTCAGCATAAAGCACAAGTTGGAGGGCAGAGATGTGTGCAGTACAGCTTGAGACATAGCTTTCACACATGTGTGAGTTGGAGACAGGGCTGAGCTGTAGCTGGAGGAATGAAGGGAGGAGACAGTCAAACTTCCAGAGCCTGCTAACATGGCCCATCTTGAGGTACCCTCTGCTGTGTGCACTTCCCAGGTGATGTTTGACCTGCCATGTCAATAAGGACATGAGGGAGAATTGCTGGCATGAATGAAATACGGAAACTTCCCTTTAACACTACAAACAATAGAGGATTTAATCAGAAGATTCAGCCTGGACTGTTCACAAGCAGGGAGCACACATCCAACAGTTGACTTCTTTTTAAACAAAGTATTTATTTACAGAAAAAAAGAGAGAGAGGGAGAGAGAGAGAGAGAGAGAGAGAGAGAGAGAGAGAGAGAGAGAGAGAGAGATAGGTGTGCCATTGCAAACTCCAGATGCATTCACCACTGTGTACTGGGGAATCTAACCCTGGTTGTTAGGCTTTGTTGGGAAGGATGTTGTATGTTAACCACTGAGCCATCTCTCCAGCCCTGGTGCCTGTCTTAAGGGTTCCCAGCTTTTCAGCTACCTAGAAACACAGAGGAGGATCTTTCCAGCTTTACTGGGAGCTGAATGTTCAGGGATGGAGCACGGTCCCCATCTGTAAGAAGACAAGGGGACAGTGGGGATGTGGGTGCGAGGCATCGGCATTCACTAAAGGCTTCCTGTACATGAGGATGAGAATGGAAGGAACACAAAACAGAAGCCCTTGCAGAAGAAAGTCTGTGCCCGGGGGACTTTTTTTCCTTTTTATCTTTTGGCCCTGATGCCATGTTTCTGAGGTGGAGCCTGTGGACTCCTGAGAAGGAGAAATGGGACAGCAGGAGCTGGGAACTAGATGTGCCACCAGCCGAGCAGGGTTATGGAAGAGCAGCTTGGCATGCCCACTGCACATGGCTCTCCTTCACTCAACAGCCATCCACCCTTACACCAGACTAACCATCTTGCTGTTTCAGTCTGAAGCACTGTTTTAATGTGATAGTACCATTGGCAGCTGACCTTGAATCAACATGAGACATCCACGTCCATGGCTACTAACTGACAGGACCTATGGCCACCTTTGCACTGGCCTTTAGGATTCATACATTGGAATGATACAGAGTAATGACTAGCTCCTGTGCATCCAGCCACAGCCTTCTCCTGGACCGATTTACACACCAGAGTTTCCAGAAGATTCAAACTTTCCTTGTTCTTAAATTCGCATTGTAAATTTCTTCTTTCTATGTCTATTTCTACTAACAGCAAATATGAGACTTTAAAAAATTAAATGCAACATTTTCATCTGCCTAAAAATTAATTGATATCATGAGACATTGAAATTCCAAAAAGTCAACTGTTGGGGCTGAAGAGATGGCTCAGTGGTTAAGGTGCTTGCTTGCAAAGTCTAATGACCCAAGTTCAATTCCCCAGTACCCACGTAAAGCCAGATGCACAAAGTGGTGCATGCATCTGGAATTTGTTTGCAGCGGCCGGAGGCCCTGGAGTGCCCATTCTCTCTCTCTTCTTGCTTCTTTTTTTCCCTCTCCATCCCCCCTCTGCTTGCAAATAAAAAAATAAATATTAAAAAAAAAACCAGAGAGGCACTGGGTAGATGAAGAGTGTGAGAACCACAGGCTTCACTGCCTGGGCAGGAACCGAGACTTCCAGATTTGCTTATGTAAGGTTCCTGAGAATTCACTAGTGGCAGGTGCACACATCCTCGTAGCTCCTGCAGATACATAAAGTAAAACCAGCATTTCCATGGATGCTCCTGCCAAACAGAGCTTCTGCATTTCTTGTTTGCATTTCTCAATCAGAGATATTGAATCCTGCCCCAGCCAGAGGCCCTGTGTGACTTCCTATCTGTTGAATTGCAATTCCATTCAATGCCTCTGAGTCCCAGCTGCTGCTTCAACAAGAACTCAAGGTTCAGGGTTTGAAGACTCTTTCCTGAACCCCATATCAGTTCTGTTCCTCTCTAGGGGTTAGAAGGTAGCTGAGCATCACCCTGACCCTTGAGGGTAACTCACTACAATGTCACAGTAAGATGCTGAATGGACTTTGAATAAAGAATCATCGACCTCATAGTTTCATAAGGAATTATGTGAACCTGAATTAACTGATTCCTGCATTGATTTCCATTCAATCTTGATTCAGCTCACCAAGTTTCTAGGAAATATCTACCCGAGAGAGAGGAGGACCACGTGGAGGACTTGAGCTAACAGGACATGCTCCTGTCCTCTAGCGGGTACCATTCCCTGAAAAGAAGGTGAGCTCCAGGGCTCAGAGACCATGAAGAAACTATTTTGTATTGATTTTCTAGAACTTGTTATAGCAAACACCTTCTCTGCCTTCAAGTAATTTTAGTTTTTTTGATTCTGTCATCTTTTGTCTGGGGAGCAGCGTGTCTCCTGAGAGGATGCAGTGAGTTTGGTTAGAAGAAATGATCTTTGAGATGTCAAGAAATTCCAGGCTTCAAATCCAAGATTCTGTTCCGTTATGAAGAACAGAAATCAAGTAATGGAGTCCGAGAAGACAGGCAGTGATCAGACAAAAGCACCTTAGTGGGGGCTGAAGAGATGGCTCAGCCTTTAAGGAGCTTGCCTGCAAAGAATAACAACCCTGGTTCAATTCCCCAATTCCTCTGAACCCACAGAAAGCCAGATGAGCAAAGTGGCCCATGTGTATGGGATTCATTTGCAGCGGCAGGAGGCCCTGCTGAGCCCATTCTCTCCCTCCTTCTCTCTCTCTCTCTCTCTCTCTCTCTCTCTCTCTCTCTCTCTCTCTCTCTCTCTCTTCTCTCCTTGCAAATAAATAATTTATTTTTTTTCAAAATCACCTTGGTATCTTGCTGTGCCTGGGCTTCGTGTGATTTCTTGTGGTCATGGATCCTGTCACAGGAGGACTGGGCATGACATGAGGGTCTGTCCTCTTCTCTGGGGCGGCACATGGCCTCTGTGCCCACATAGCCCCACAGCTCCTGGTTGATGAGATGGTGTTCCATGCGGCTTAGGTTACGAGCTTAAATTAGCCTTTCTGTTACAAGAAGCTGCATCTTATCTTGTCAGAAGGACAGCCTGTGTGGCCACTGTGGTCAGGACAGTGACCCCAGCTCAGGGGCGGCTGTAAGGCGAGTCTCCTCTGGAAATTATTCATTGCCCAGAGAGTCTGTTCCGTTTCAACCACGAGGGCCATGTGCATCTAATTGACACAGCAACGATGGCCTGTGAACTTTTGATCCCATTAATTGTTAATGAGAGGTCCGATTAGCAATAAATGCCTTTGAGGACAGCGGGATGTCTTCCTCTCTTAAGAACACAGGTCTGCATTTGGCAAAGGGAAAAATAAAAGTTTGGCTGGGGTGTCTATCAACTAAGTCGCTTGTTCCTTGATGTTAACTACAGTTAACTACAGAGTCTGGTCCTCCCTAGAAACATGCCTATAAACACAGAGCTGTGCTGTTCGTCATTCTGAAGTGTGCTGTGGGCCCTTAAAAAAAAAAGAATGATAATTCTTGGGATTACCTCAAGCAAATTAGGTCCCCTTTTCCTCCAAAATAAAATGGGACTTTTACTTTTCCTCTGACTAAACTAATATCTGCCTATTTTAACAGATTATGAAGATCAAGTCCCAGATTTACAAAACTCCAAACATGCCCATCATCCTACCACTGAAGGAAGCCTGGTATGATGCATAGACCCCATGTGGGGGGGAGCCTATAGGAGTCCTGCTCGTGCCCTTCTATGCTGAGGGGTGCTCTGAAGTTGGGCATTGCACAGCCCATGTAGGCCCTGGTGCATTCTGGGTATTCTTGTGCACATATTTAATTCTCAAAACAAGTTCCCTTGTGAATCCTTCCTTTTCCATATGGTAGAAGTTTAAATTGCTCTCCCAAAAGATACAGCATTATGTTTAGAGTCCTCGACAAAGAATGTGACATCTTTATGGTAGAATTAGTATTCCCTTAAAAAGAATGAAATTGGGTCACTTTCGGCAAAAAGGATGGGAACAGGGGACAGTGTGGTAAGTGGAGTGAATTGAACTGAGCTCAGAGTAGTGGTTATTCCCAGTTAGAAAGGTGGAGGGAGAGAAGGTAAAGGAGCAGGATTTGATGGGTGCACATTGGGTGCGGATATGGACGTATCGCACTGAACTCCACTGAGAAGTACAATGAGCATGTTGTTAAAGGTATAAGATCAAAAGATGGGCAAGGAAGACAACTCAGTGAGGAAAGTGCTTGCCTTGCAAACATGAGGAAGGGAGGTTGATCCTCAGCACTCATATAACACGTCAGGCATGGCAGGACGCATCCCAGCTACGAGAAGGGGGAGACAGGAGGATTTGTCGAGCTAGCTTGGCTGGCCAGTCTGCCTAATTGGTGAGCTCCAGGTTAGAGACACTATCTCAAAAGAAAGAAAGAAAGAAAGAAAGAAAGAAAGAAAGAAAGAAAGAAAGAAAGAAAGAAAGAAAGAAAGAAAGAAAGAAAGAAAGAAAGAAAGAAAGAAAGGAAGGAAGGAAGGAAGGAAGGAAGGAAGGAAGGAAGGAAGGAAGAATGGAAGGGAGGAAGGAAGGAAGGAAGGAAGGAAGAAAGGAAGGAAGAATGGAAGGGAAGAGAAAAGAAAAAGGCAAGAGAGATAGATGGTGTATCTGAGGATAATACCTGTGGTTGTCCTCTGGTACCCACATGTGTGCACACACATATGAACACACACATATGAACACACATATGTGAATACACATATATATGAACACACATATATGAACACACATATATATGAACACACACATATGAACACACACATATATGAACACACATATATGAACACACATATATATATATGAACACACACATACCTGCACAAGTGAAACAAAAGCCAGAATATGAAGTCGTGAGGTCTCTAACTTATCTTTAATTGACACAGAGATTCGACTTCCAATGTCAAGTGATGCACAATGAAGTAAAGCCATACACCTCTGCCTGCAACAGGCTGGCAGAGACAGGCAGGTGTCACCATCAGCTGTCCATGTCACTCGCCATGTGACGTGACTGACGCACACTGCAAGGAGCCCCTGCTCTACCGTCATCTTTAGAGCTGCTGCATGGTGTGAATGAATGCATTGTTGAGAATCCCCATGCCCAGCTGTCTGTCACCCGCTCTGCAGCCACACATCCTCACTGCCTGACCTCTGTTTTCTAATTAGTAGTAGTGCCTCTTCTTGGGACTCTACATTCTTGTCCATGAGAACTGTAGTGATGGGCAAGCCTTGACATCAGCGCACACTAGGGGATGGAACATAGGGTGTGCTCAGAAAATGGGGGCAAGAATAATGCCCTCATGTATATATAGTACCACTGTGGGAAATGGGTTTGTGTGATAGTTTAAATCCAGCAACCTAGTTGCACTGGTGACTCAGAGCTCAGGAGGGAGGAAGCATACACATGGGTGCTGTTGCAGGTGGGGTCAGTGGAGGGGAGAAGTAGAGGGGAGGTCGATCCACTCACACTCAGCCAGTTCTATACTCATCCCTTGTGCTCTTGATTTAGGCTCTCTAAAGCTGTCCTTGTCCACAGCAAGAAGAGGTGGTATGTTCACACAACTGGACCCAGAGAGAAAGAGCAGACCCCTGGGGTGCTGATGTCTGCTCATGCTCTGAGGCCCCAGGGGAGCAGGTAATGGAAGCTGGCGGTGGCAGCATGTGAGAGGCCAGGCCAGGCTGGTGTGACTGGTCACAAGGTGACTCATGGTGGGAAGGGGTGGCAACATCCTGCTCTAGGGGACTCAGGCCACCAGCAGTCTGTTCACTAGGGAGCCCTCAGTCATCACCACCATCAGGATCCAATCTAGAGTCCAGGATTATTTATTGGGAATAAATAGAAGAATTTTGGCTCTGTGTGGCTGAGTGTGATAGTTCATCTCTGACAGTTAACTTGACTTGATCACCTGTGAGGGATCTTCTAGGTTGGACAAGTGTCGTAGTCAGCCACACGCCACTGGGATGAATCTCAAAACAAGGCACAGTTTATGGGAGGAAACAATTTATTAAAGTTACAGATCTAGGGGAAGTCCCATAAAAGTGAAAGAGGCTGCTCCTCTTTCACAGGTCCAAGCAGAGAGAAAAACCCATCACCAACACCATACACACAACAGCAAACAGGCAGACGGGGGCCAAGGAGAGAATTTCTTCCCCTTTATATAGGCTTAGGGTGGGGTCTTACAACCCTATCCCAGACTTAATGGCTTCCTGAGTCTCTGGACTTTCCTTCCTGCACTGCCCACACAGGAAAGGATGTTTACTTCTAGCGTTTTTGAGCTTCCTTACATCTTGCCCCTTACTGAGAATCTGCCTTCCTGTGTACATTCTCAGAGACCCACCCAAGATTACTTGAAAGGTCAAGTTGACAACAAAACTTAACCATCACAACAAGCCTCTGGGCATGCCCATGAGGGATTATCTTCATCAGGTTAATTGAGGTGGGAAGATCCACCTAAATTCCATGTGCCAAGGTCCTGAACTACATAAAAAGAAGGAGAAAGCTGGCTGAGCAGCAGCATTTATTTCTCTCTGCTTCCTCACTGTAGACTGAATGTGACCAGCTGCCATAAGTTACTGCCACCATACCCATACCTTCTCTGCCATGAGGGACTGTGACTCAGAACTAAGAACTGAAATAGACCCCTTTTCCTTTAGTAGCTCCTGGTAAGGCATTTGGTCACAGCAACAGGAAAGTGTGCAAAACATAAGGAACACTTTTCAACTCCAGGAGACATGTGATTCTCAGTAACCACATGTATTAGGGTCTCTTAAGGAGAAGAACCAGCAGTTAATCTGTCATCAATTATGCAGGATCTATCAGAACCAAGAACCACATGGTGTGAGACCCTGCGAGGTCCAGAACGGTAACCATCCCCCAAAAGGTAGTTAGTGCAATGCTAGAAGGCACTGCATAAGCTGCCTGGGGAAGTTGGTCAATGACAGCTGGAGTAAACAGAGACCACTGACATGAAACGTTGTCTGCTGCCATGAGTAGGCTGAACACACTTCCTACTGGGAGAGAAGAGGAAACCATGAAACAAGCACTTGTGCAATGGAGGCACCAAAGCCTGGGGGAGGCAATCAACAGCTTTTAATTCAGCCAAGTAATCCATTCAGTAATGGGGAGCCCTTAACTAGAACTGGGGACTCAGGGCGAGATACACCAGGTACCAGAATCCTGGGCACCCGAAAAGAAATGCACTATACAAGTGATTTACAAAGAGTTACTAACAATAGAATCTAGGCAATTCAGAAATGTCTATCTAAGTTAACCTATACTGATCTCACTCTCTGATGGAAATTCTGTTTGTATTTTTCAGAATGCAGAGAGAGAGAGAGCTATGGATCCTCCAACCCTACCAATGAACTGAAGACCAATAGTTGACATCTGGACAAGAGATGAGCCACACCAGATCCTCCATGAAGGATCCATATAGAACCCCGAAGAGAGTGGTGGGATAAGCAAGAGACCCACAACCACAGCCAGTCAGTCAACACAGGATAAGCCAGACAGACACCAACATTTTCAACACAACCTAAAGCAGAAGCACAGAGAACCCCTAAGACCTCAACAATAAAGCAGCCTTAATACTCACCCACCATGACTCAGGGAACTGAGCGGAAGAGGGGGGAAGAAAGATTGTAAGAGCCATGGTGGGGGAGAACTTACAGAGACATTAATCCCCTCAGTAACAACATACAAAGGGGGGAGGAACTGGGGTTGACTCCTAGGCTTTCCATAACCCCTACCCCATGGACTGATCCAGACTACCCACAGAGGAGGATATCCAGCTGATTGGGGACAGGGAAGAGGGAAATTGGGGAATTGGAGATACCAACTCATCACTTGCTCATTCAATGTATCTAATTATAAAGAAAAAAAAAAAGAACCACATGGAAACACCCCATTGTTCAGATAAGAACCATAGGCCAGCTCCCAGTCCCCACAGTAATGACCATACACTTTTCCTTGTCCTTCTCACTGACACCTGAACTACCACAGGGGATGGACACAGCTCCAAGCAACCATCATGTCCTTGTCCTTAACCTTCTGTACTTACACATATTTCATCTTCCTGCTTGCAAAGCTTCCTGCTTGCAAAGCTCCATCCTCTGCTTCCTTTCCATGCCTCAATCTCTCCTTCCCCACCCTCAACCTGGTATGGCCTCCTAGCCTGTAGAAGTCAAGGTCACTTCCACGCCACTCCACCCCCACCTCCTCCAGCCTCTACACAAAACTAGGGTTCCTTCCCAGTCCTAATGAGACCACTCACTTCCTGGTCCCAAGGGTGTGGTGTTTCCCCAGTGATGTCATGCTTTCTGTAGCTGTCTAAAAGCTTCTAGGACACAGCTCAGCACTTTTCACTAAGCCATGAGTCAACTGGGAGAGTCCCTGACAGGTGATCCTAGCTGGGAGCCATTCTCCCTCAGCATCAGACATTGAAGACATTGATGCTTCTGCTTGATAATAAAACTCCCCTTTTGCCTTTATCTATCTGGATTTCAACTAAAATTTAAATGCAGGGCAGACTGGAGGGCTGCTGGGCACACGACAGTGCCAGGGTGGGGGCTTCATGCTGTAGGCACCTGCACATTGTCACTTAACCCTGTTTGCTGGGACTCTCAGGGGCTCTTGACTTGTCACGTTCCTCACCGAGTCACAAAGCACAAGAAGGAACACAAAAATGTGAAGTTAAAAGCTTGAAATATATATACATGAGCAATTAAGCTCCATCTAAATTTTGATTCCGTGTGGACAAAAGAGAGGTTGTTAAATCAAGTGAAATAATTTGCCTAATGACATATAAACATGGGGATGATAACCAATTAATGAGAGGAACAGGGAAAATAATGTCGAAACTGTAATTATTTTCTCACACAAAGATTCTATCTCTAAATATGACCACTTGGTACTAGGTGGAGATTCAGTGAATATCGTGTTATTTAATCAGGAAGAGTCAACTTGATTATTTCAAGCCAAACAACTTACCTCTGAGAACATGATTATCGAATCCCTTATCAGTGATGAATAAATGAAGCCACTAATTGTCACTCTTTCCTTCACTCTCCCCTGCTGCAGCTTTGGCTCAGATAGTGCATGGCTGTGCGTCTGGAATCGCACAGCCATTTTCCTTACACTAAGGCTGATCTCTCTGTGGCGTGCGGAGGCCAGGCTTCCCCATCCATGACAAGTGACCAATGCAGGAGCTGCTGACTGCCACAACCAGCCTTGAACGTGGACAGATTGCCTAAAGCATTACTTCTAGGCATGTCACAGGAGCTGAGCACCCAGGGCATGAGCATGAAGGCCAGCCCTGTCCTCTGGGAAGCTCAGACTGGCAGGACAAGGCAACCTTACCACGTGAAGGGGCAGAGGTCAGAGCTCAAGTCACTGGGAAGGTAGAATTTTGGGACTGAAGAAAAGAAGAGAGCTACAGAGTGAGGGACCCAGAATCCCACATTGAGGGGGGATTGATCTTCTGTAAGTGACAGCTGGGCTGTAGGGTGAGACATCTGTGATGTGAACCCAGAAACTGCTAAGCACCTGAGGTAAGGATGGAGACGCTAAAGATGGAGAGCCGAGGGGAGCTGAGGCAACAGAGAGGAGACCCGGGGAAGAGAGACCCAGTAGACCAACCTCAGGGAGAGCTGCCCTGAGGTGCTTCTGAGATCCAGTCCTGACAGCATATGAAGGTCTATGAGACCCCAGTTGTTCCTCTGTCACCAGAAAGGCTGTGTTTAGAGGGCCAGAACCCAGCGTGGAGTCCATTGCAGCCCGCCTTAATAGAGTCCACAGAAGTAAGTGAAAATAGCCGAGAAAAAAAAAGGGGTCCCATGAAGAAAGAGAGTGAGTGTGATGTTGGGAAGATGAAATATATACTGTCCAGTACTCCATCAAAAACCATTAAAAGTACAGAGCCAGAGTGGCTTTAGCAGCCCAAGACTCTGGAGTAGCTGTTATAAATAAATGGACTTAAGCAATTACACACACTCATACAGGTATCCAATACATGAAGCAAAATATGATCACAGCAAGATGACAATTGGACCATCAGCATCAAAATACAACCTAAAAAAGGAACCAAAAGAAAGTTCTAGAACTGAAAAGGACAAATTACCAAAATTAAAACATGGCCTTAAGCACAGATTGTAGTTGGTTACCCACATAGGCTGTGCACCACTATAGCAAAGGTGTGTGCTTCTTGCCTGGATGGTTGAATTCACAGCTTGCCAGATCTGCTTATTCATGCTGCTGGTGACTATCATCCCCCAGTGCTCTGAGGGCTGGTCAGGAAGGGAATGGCTTCCCTCTCAGTTCCAGCATGGTCTCTGGATGACCTGAGACCATAGCCTGCAGTGTCTTCAGCAATAGGCTCTTACCGTATAGCTCTGGCAGGTAACAAGTACTTTGCCAATGGCCTGTATTGTTTTGGGGACTTCATGAATATCCCTGATGAACAATTCACTGAAGGGGGTAACTCAGTTCTGGCCCTGGGATTTACCAGCCAGAGCCATGGTTTTAGAATTACACTTTCTCTATCTTCCCCAGGACACTTCTGTCTGAGCCATCCCCATCCTGTGTTTTATTGAGGGTTCTATCTTGTAGAATGCTATTCACGAGGAAGGTTTCTACGGTGCTGATTCATGTTGTTATTAGTTCGTGTAATTCTCCCCTAACCTACCTTCTCCCTATCCCACCCCATGAAGACCCTTCCACCTCTTCTATTCTTTCTTGTTCTGTCCCTTGACTTGGTTGTCGAGTAGCCCCTTCTCCCTTTCCTTCCTTCCTAGCTTCATTCTACTATTTCATATCAATCCCCCGGGTGCTTACAATCAGCTCAAACTACTCCAGGTTAGGAACCTCATATGAGAGAGAACATGTCTATGAGGGTAATCAGCCATTCTCAGATTGGACATAAGGCCTGTTCAGTGGTAGGGAATTCAAACCTGGTACTAGGGACCAAGTCAGAATCCCATGGATAGGAAACTCATGGACTCCAGAGAAAAGCTTCCAATGCTCTTTGGCTAGAAGTAGATACACACATCAAAATATCTCTCAAATAACTATGCTTATCCAAACTTTAATCCTAACTGCTCTTACTCTTGGTTGGAGAATTTGTTTTATTTTACAGATAACAGAGAATACTGGGATGATCCAGGATTCACGAATGCAAGGAAAGATAGCTCATCGCCTACAGTGAGACAGGTCACCTCTACTACCTCTATCAGGGCCCAGGAGACATTGCAGAGGAAACTGTGATATGAATACTGCTCTCATGGCTAGGCTGACAACCAGCTCCAGAGAGATGGTGACAGATACTGCCTCCACTCCAAACTCATCAAAGCAAAATCCAGAGGCTACAGAAAACTCGACACTAAATCAGACTTCTCTTTTAAAAGATATTTTAATTTATTTGGAAGTAGAGGGAGATAAAGAGAAGAGAAACAGAGACAATAGGTGTGCCAGGGCCTCCAGCTACTGCAAACAAACTCCGAATGTATGCACCACTTTGTGTATCTGGCTTTATTTGTGTACTGGGGAATTGAACTCAAGTTGTTAGGGTTTGCAGGTAAGTGCCTTAACCAGTAAGCCATCTCTCCAGCCCTAAATCAGACTTCTAGCATGCTAGTCAAGGCTCACAGAACATTGTGGAATAAGGGGCAGAAAGACTGAAAGAACCACAGGGTGGTAGGATTGGCCCAAGGCAAGCTTCATCCCAGAAATCTACTGAGGACTTCAGGACCCCACAGTAAATACCTGTGATACCAGTGAGGAGGGTCCTCAGTGGAGTGGGAGTGAGGGAGAGAGGATGTAAGATTATAACCTTTTTAAAAAATCAAATTATAAAAAAGAACAAATTGTAGATAATGAGGAGAAAAGGCAATCAACTGGAAGGAAGAAGGATAGAAATTATAGACTCTCCAACTCAGAAGGAAACAGGAACGAAGGACTCTGAATCTGAGCCTGGGACTTGTGAGAAATAATCACAGTGCCTAACCTTCAGCCAATGGAGTACCAGAGAGAGGTCGCAGGAGAAAAAAATAGCAACCAAAACTTCTGAAATTTGCTATACATTTATTTGTTTATTTTGCTTATGTGTATGTAATATGGTTTGTGTGTGTGGTGTATATACATGTATGTGTATGTGTGTATGTGAGTGTGGTGTATGTACATGTATGTGATGTTTGCACGTGTATGTGTATATGTGTATGTATGTGTGGTGTATGTATGTATGGTGTATGTATGTGTGTGTATGTGTGTGGTGCACATACATGTATGTGTGTGGTGTCTGTACATGTATGTGTGTGGTGCATATACATGTATGTGTGTGGTGTGTGTACATGTATGTGTGTGGTGTCTGTACATGTATGTGTGTGGTGGATGTAAATGTATGTGTGTGTGGTGGATGTACATGTATGTGTCCTTTCGGTGCCCATGTGTCACCTGCTGCAGGGTGTGCTCACCTATGGTGTTCTGCCCTTCACTCTTCCATGTGTTCCTATTTGAACCAGAGTCTCTTACTGATCTGGGAGCTTGCCATTTCTTTTTCTAGCTTTGGGGATTCCCATTCCCAGATCTCTGCTTCTCTTTGGGACTGGGGTCACAGGTGTATGAGGTCATGCTCAGCTGTTGGTGAGTTCAGGAAGTTTGAACTTGAGTGGTCTTAGGATTGTGCAGTAAGTATACTTAACTGCTGAGCCATCTCTCCAGACCTTAATTTTGATTTATAGCACACTGAAACATCCAAGAATATCAGAGAGAGAGAGAGAGAGAAAGAAAGAGAGAGAGAGAGAGGTCATCAGCAGATGACCCACAGCCAGAGCATCCAGCTTCGGAGGAAGGAGCATGGGGAGCCAGGATGGGCAATTCTGATCCTTCTGCAGAAATGACAGTCAATGGAATAACTTTTTAATGCTAAAGAAAGGCAAATTCTCTCTGCAGTCATAATATCCTTTATGAAAAGGAGAACAAAATCACCTTGAGACTTTTATAATTTAAGCTTAGTTGATGTAGGCAGATATAAATTGCAGAGTATTTAAGATATGTTGATGATGAAGGGAATTATACAAGATGATCACTTGCATCTATAGAAAAAGAAACCAGAGCACCACAGACAGAACTGGAATGGAATAGTACAAAATGATATATTTATATTATATGTGCAAGATGCACATCCGTGTAATATATGAATCTACCAACATGGACACATGAGCGCACAATAAACTACGATAAAAATTCATTACTTATGCTGCTGTTTTAGACACATTCTCACTTTAGAGCCCAGGCTGTCCTGGAACTCACTATGTAGCCCAGGCTAGATCCAAACTCATAATCCTCCTCCTGCCTCAACCTCCCAAGTGCTGGAAATTCAGTTGTGAACCACCACGCCCACATCAATAAAAAAATTATAAAATAGGTAAGCGGTCTCAGTAGATATTTCATGAAAGAAGTTACAAAAATGTCATGAAAGATGTTGACCATGAGTCATACATGTGCACATTAAATTCAAAACAATCCCAAATCCCACTCAAATTTAGAAAACTAACAGTGCAAAAAAAAATGGAAGAGGTCATAGCACATGGGCCTCCTCCAGTTCCCTGATGGGGGAAATGTGAGATGGTACAGCCATTTTGAAAAGCAATTATAGATATATCATTTGCTACTTTAATTATTAAAGAAACACACACATATATACATATATGCTTATTGTATGTCTCGATAAATATTGATTCGGGGAAATGGAAAGTAGGTCCATAAACATGTTTTGTTGTAAGTATTCAAACAGGCTTTAGGTAGAATGGTGTCAAGCTGAGAACTCACTTGTTTATCAAGAGGATGGATAAGCAAACTACTGTGTAGGCAAGTGACAGCACAGTACCCAGTCACACAGATAACTCTGTAGGTTTCCTGTTGCAGACCTAGTTATGAGCACAGACACCAAAGGGGCCTCCCTCCTAAGCAGCATTGAAGATCAGGAGAGGGAGAACTATCTTGGCTTGAACAGGGTCTTCTCTTCTAGAAGAGACTAGAGAGTTTATCAGGGAGATCCTGACTGAAGTGGCTTTTTAGCTGTGTATGTCTATCATAAGCCAGTAGGCAAGTTTTGTTGCAAGAAATTTACACCTCAGTCAAGCTGACTCAAAATTAGTTATCCCAAGTGAGTATCTCCTAAACCAGGGCTTAAACTTTTTCTATTCTTAATCCCCCAAGAAACTTTCCATTAGGATCTGGGGAGTCAGCTCAGCAGGAGGACACCAGATGTCACACACATGCACATAAGGCAATCCACTCAAATCTGCACACACACGTGCATACACCACACACTGATACACACACCACACAAACTGTACACTCTCATGCCAAGAAAGGACTTTTACCTGACTCTGGGCACATAGGTCTATAAAATTAGGTATGCAAAGCAAACATTTACAGATAATTCATCTTAAATTATCTACATATAATTTTACAGATTACTAAAGGTGATGATGGTGCGCTTGTTTGTCTTTACATAAAGAATTAAATCTTGTCTCAGTACTTGATATTGTGGTGGCTACAAGATCTCCAGGGCTTTTCACAATTGATCGGTACTTTGATTTTATAATCTTCAAAGTTGAAAATGCAAAACAAGAAATGGCAAACGCATATATAGGACCATTTCAGAAATTGTTGGAAATCCTGTCCTAACACCAAGCCAAAATTCAATTAACATTTTAAAATTGAAATTCAAGTTTTAAACCTGAGGTACTTGGCAAGTTCCTCTTGAACTTTTAATAGAAGGTGACTGACATCTTTTATTATCATCAAGTGTGGTTCAGGAACCCCACACAGTTATTAAATCTTCGAAAGGTTACTTTCAATTATAAAAGCATCCTTAGTTGTAAACATTTTTAAAAATCCACTTCCACCCTATTCTCCCATATGATAACCCTCTGGTAAAACTTTCAATCTTATCTTTGAACATAAATGTGTTCCAATTTCTTCCTTGGAAACACATCTTTAAATCATCAAGTTAAAAAAAAAACAACAACAAATTTTATCCAATTTTGAAAGTGATATAAAACATGAAAAAATTGACACAGTTGGATTTCTGCTTCAGTGAAAAAAGTAATAACTTCATCTCTCAGCTTCAATCATCTGCTTAAACGTCACCCTCTGGAGAGCCACCTTCCATCTGCATGTAGTAACGATGTTCTGTGCCCAGAGTTCTTGGCCTTGCTAAGGTTTAAAAGCAAGTAAGGGTTAACAGCGTGGCTTTCATGACATTACTGATTTTGATCATATCACAAAGCACGCTATCTAATTTTGGTTAATTTTCGGGCGCTAACTCACCAAAAATTACCCAAATTAGATGTCATGCTTTGTGCCCTATGTGTCGTGCTATAAGTGATGTATTCCTGGCTTCCAGCTTTAACTTTTGCTGAAAAAAAACCCCAAAAAACAAAAAACAAAGAAACAAACACACAAAAAAAACTACTCCTCCCCCATCAGTGTGTCTGCACACACCCCAAAACTTGACTGTAAACTTCCATGTGTGAAACATTCAGACTTGAAGATAAATATTACCTCTTCCAAAGGTGATGGAATAGTCATTCCTCCTGCATGCCCCCTTCATGAGCAACTTGGGTTTGCTCTAAACCTGCTGGGATTGGGTATTACTAATTTCAGTAACTCATACCTGGAAACAGCATCATTCAAGTAAGGCATTTTGTGAACTTCATCACCACACATTTTTCCCCATGAATTATTTCTGATTTTTTTTTTTAGTCTCACTCTAGCCCAGGAACCTGGAATTCACTCTGTAGTCTCATGGTGGCCTTGAACTCACAGAGATCCTCCTACCTCTGCCTCCTGAGTGCTGGGATTAAAGGTGTGCGCCACCACACCTGCTGGTTTATTTCTGATGTTTTAATAATACAGATAACATGGACTCTTCTCCTATAGAGTAGGGCTTTTCAGTTTTCACAATAAGAGGCCGTATACAAAGTAAATATTCTTCACTAACAATAACAAGTCTCTCAACACCCTGGTTTTTGTATTTGAAGATTTTTTTTGTTTTGTTTTTTAAGGTAGGGTCTCGCTCTAGCCCAGGCTGACCTGGAATTCACTGTGTAGTCTCAGGGTGGCCTTGAACTCATGTCGATCCTCCTACCTCTGCCTCCCGAGTGCTGGGATTAAAGGCGTGCGCCACCACACCCGGCTTGTATTTGAAGATTTGAAAGGTCATTCAGAATAGTCCTTGTAAGCACAGTACCCTCTTTCTGCTCAGTACTGTGATGTCATTTCTGTTCAGCTGTTCCATGCTCCTGTCATGAGCACAGCATAAGGAACGCCATCATGATTCCCAACAGTGCATCTGCATTCAGAAGCGATGCACCTTGTTTCCTGTCCTGTCCACGTAGATGTCACCCAGCAGCACAGACTCTCCCACACTGCGTGCAGGCTGCGTGAGCCACCAGAAGTCTGATGTATTTTCACCTCTTCTGTCTAAATTTAGCCACTTTTCCATTACTGAAAAATGCTTTGTCCTTAACTATAAATACTGCTGATAATTCCCACAAATAAATGTTTTGGTTTATAAAATTATCTGTCCTTAATTTATATTTTAATTAGTTATTTGCAAGTAAAGAGAGATAAAGAGAGAGTATGGGCACTCCAGGGCCTCTTGCCACTGCAAGTGAACTCCAGACACTTGCATCTGGCTTTATGTGAGTACTGGGGAATCGAACCAGAGTTGTCACACTTTGCAAGAAAGCGCATTTAACCACTGAGCCATCTCTCCAGCCCTGTTTGTTCTTAATTTATAAGATCAATGATCGCACGCACATACAGCAGGGATGCCTGAAGGCTAGTATCAAAGGGCTTTCATTTTCACTAGCTGCAGTTAGACACTTAGGTTTCTGTAAACACAAAGCTAAGAATATTTTTTTTATTTTCAAGATTACTAATTTTTAAGATAATTTGATTTTGAAGACTGAACATTGTAACACAGTACACTCTAAGGTTATACTAACTTGTTCTGGTGGCTGTGAATTGAACCCAAGGCTTCCTGAATGCGAGACAAGCAGCTTCTTTTTTTAATTAAAAATAGAATTTAATTAATCTGAATAGTAACCAGTTACAAATTCCACATAACTAACTTTTAGAACAGAGGTTGCTTCCATATTTAACTACCAAAACCAAAACCACAGTTTCTGAAATACAGCTTTGTTAAATAAGAATTAAAACATGAATTTTCTTACTCTATATAACCATGACATATATTATTATGCAATGATAGCAAAAATTTGAAACCCTATACTATCAATAATTGTCAAATTAAGATTGGCTTATTATTTTAATAAGGCAGAAAGGAGTGAAATGCTTTAAATTAAAAACCTATATTACTGAAGAATAAAAATAACCACATGTTTGATTTTTATTGATGCCATAAAAGTAGAGGACATACAAGAATTACTGTAAAGTAATTTCATAAATTTTTTTAAATTTAATTTTAATTTTGTTAAACAGGTTTATGACCATAGAAATGGATCTGCTACTAAGGAAACCAGTACCCTATGATTGTGGTCTTTTAAGTTACATCCCTAGCATCCCCCACCACATACACAATGCAAATATATACTAATTAAATACTTGCATGGTGAGGAGTTGGGGGATAAGAAAATCGTAAGTACTTGCTGCAGAAATAAACCATTATGTTTCTATAAGAGCAGAAGACTTTGTATGGACAGTAAGAACAGCACAATTGATAATGTACAGCAGCCTCAAATCTGAGCCCATGTACTTCAGGAAGTGTCTGTTGGCATCATGTGGTATGTTGACATGCACAGAGCAAACTGAGCAGGTTGCATGTTCATAGCCAAGCCCACGGTGATGCTGAATGCTGTGCCCCAGGCACGTGCTGCAGGGACACCTAGATTCATTATGCATTTGGTTTTGAATTTATTTTTGGCCATTGCACTCAGAAAACTTTTACACGTCTTTCACAACCCCTACATTCCACTCACTGCACGATCCCTTGTGGAGCAGTGACCAACAATTTAAGATACGGTGCCCTATCCATCCAGCTGCCCATCCTAGCTGAGCTGTCTTGAATCAGCCTTTGGGTGGGGCGTGCACCTTGCACACACAGACACAGCCAGACAGAACATCTGCCCTTCGCCATGTTCACTCACATCTAGAGCCTTGTGACCACATGTCTCAGGAAGGTGGCGATCACAGGCTAATCAGATCTTACCAGAACAAACAGCTCCCATCAGCCTTGCCCCTCTGCCAAGATGCCATTTGAATGAAGAATAGCCCTATTGTTTAGGGAATCTGACAAGTCACAATCTCTCCTCCAAGACTGACTCATCCACCATCACGTTTCCCAAATAAAATGTTATAAAATAGTGTGATTCCTCCCTCTCTGATGGTCATGGATGGCTGAGCGCTATGAACTCTTTAAAAAAAAATTCTAAATTTCCTTTGGGATATAATTTTCCTGCAGTTCCCTAAAACATCAATTATTAATGCTATCTTAAATTTTACCCAATTATACTTTTGATTTACTGTTTAAAGTCGTCTGCATGATCTAGATTAAGCTTGTCAACTTCATTCACCATTTCTGCTGCCCCATGAGCTTGGAAGTGTTTCTAATCTTGCTTCTTTATTTCCTTTCGAAGATCATAAAGTCTAATGTTTTCTACTTTGCTTAGATTATTGTTATGTCATTAAAATTTGTTTTGGCTCCTTCCCAGCTCTTCCATCAGTATGTTATAATCTCACAATTAAAGTGTCTAATTTATTTCCTCATGTTCCTGATGTTATTGAAATTGGCTAGCACACGAGAAAGAATGCCAACGCATTAATAGGTACCAAGGTAACCAAACATTTTGTCTCCCTTTATTTTTTGTCATTATATTAGCAAAATAAAATATTTAACCTATCATCAGATTAAAATTAATTTCTCTATATTTATCTTAGAGAGAAATTACTTTGCCTTAAATAAAGATGCTTTTATGATTTCGCATTAAGAAAGTATTGTCATAAAATAAAATGTGATTTCAAGATGTTGATTTTAACAAAACAACACTCTTAAAATACATCTTAGAGCCATAGATAATAGGTAAAGGGAAAGGAGCCATTTCTCCTTATTGCTCCTTTGAGCTTCTGTGTCTATAAATTATTAACCTGAGAAGAACAACTGTATTAAAGTTTTTAAATAGAACCCGATATTTAATTGTGTTGTTCTTCCACTCAAGTTTGCCCTGCATTAAATTTCATTCTTTCCTAACATACATGTCCAGGGTGGGGAATTGGGGAAGTCGGGATAACAACGCATGGTTTGCCCACTAAATAATGTAACTCATTATGGACAATAAATATTAAATTTAAAAAAAAACAAAAAACTTGCTAGGACACTTACCCAGCATCGGGAGGCTCTAAGCCCACTGAGCAGAGCCCAGCTCAGCCTTGAGGGTCCCACACCAGAGCTCTGGACTTCAGCAGTGGAGGAGAAAGAAGTTGCTGATGCCTGTCCTCAGGGAAAGTTCAGTCTGTTCAGGAGAGGAAAGGTCATAGTAGGGGTATAGGGCAGGGAGTTAACCTCATTGGCCAACATGACTGCAGAGGTGGGTTTATGCCAAGTGTTACTGAACAAAAAGTGTCTTAAGAGAGTGACCTGGCTTTAGTGCCCAGGATTCTTAAGAGTTGTTCAAGGCTCTAATGGGCAACTGGCACCCAGACCCTCTTGTGCTGTTGCTGAAACCAGCCTCAACCAGCCAGTCTCCAAGGTGTGGGGCCTTAGCCCTGGTGGCTGCTTCTGTGGTTCAGCCATCCCTGAAGCTTGGGGGGGGGGCTATGCAGCTGAGCTTGGGTACAACAGGAAGATCTCCCAGAGGCGCTGCATGGTGGCAGGTTACTGAGGCTGAGCTAGTCAGCCCAGGGCTTGGAAAGGAAGTGCTGGCTCTAAGTCATCAAGACATTCATTCTCATGGGAGGAAAGTTCTGGAGCACCTTACACATGGCTATTCCACAGCCATGTAAGAGCTTTCCAAGATGACTGGAGGGGGGTCATGAGGGCGATCTGGCTGTGACATCTGCCACTTCATTGACTATCGGGGTTGATATTGCTCATCTGTCTGGCTAGGCAGATGTCCCCATCCTTCCTTACTCTGTGTCCCTACTGAAGCTCAGTCAAAGAGGACCACCTTCCCGGAATAGAGGAGGACCAGTCTTTAGCCAAAGATCCCCTGCTAGAACCTTTATACAAGCTCCCAGGATGACCATGGCTGGTGAGTTAAGAATGGATTGAGGTGATGGGATGAGGTTGAAGAGAAACAGGACAGACTAAGAGTGAGGCCAGCAGACACTCACTGCAGCAGGTGTGAATGTGACTCAGCAGGCCTCTGGTTTCTGCAGGAAGGCATCTCTGAGGTGGGAACCACCACGCCATGCAGCCCATGTTACAGCAGAACTGACCTGAGGGTTGAGAAAGAACTTGGGATCACTCTCTCCCTTGGGTGCACTGAAGCCTGTTCATGAAGGCAAAAGATTGTGCAAGGCATCTCCACAGTGGGCTATGCAGCATGTTGGAAGTATCATGTCTTTGCAGCTGGGTCCTCCCTGGGCTCAGGCAGGACAGATAGGTTACCACAGGGTAACCTGGAGCCTGAATTATCCTCCATTCTACATGAGAGGTTTCAGAATGGTCACTTGAAGACTTCAGGCCTTATTTGGGGAACATCATGCAATAGTTTTAGCTGAGTGTCAGTCAGAAGATGGATAGCTGGGTGAGAAAACACATATGCCTGGAGAGATGTGGGAGGATGGAGGTATAAGAGATCCAGGCCGAGGCACTAGGAGTCCATCTGTTTTTACCACGTAGAGAGAGACCCTCTTGACATTGAGGCTTTCTGAAAATTAACAAACAGGGCAAGAACAGTACCTCTAAGATACCACACAGGGTCAAGGCTGGACCATGGCTGACCAGCAGCCAGGAGAGAGGCCCAGATGCACTGGTCGGGGAGCCTTGAGGGACCTTGCTCTGATCTCAGCTGAAGATGAGGTAGTTCATTCCCATAAAACCACACATTGAGGGAAGTCCTCATCCCATGATGTGGGTCTGCTCAGTCCCTCATACCTACACATCTTGGGTTAGAACCCATCGAATGGCCATGGTAGGAATACCCAGCTTCCACCAGGGTTCAGCAGATCTGCTCTTGCACCAACTTCTTTTCATATCGTGATGCTCAGAGAACAGTTTCTTATTGGTATTTATTTGTCTCTAAATTAGCTATTTGCTTATTGACCCAAAATAGTTATCATCTCAGCTGGAAATATATTGGAACCCTGGTTGCCAAGCAAATATTCAGCAAAAGAGGAGTGAAAGCATATGGGGAGGAAAGCCCCACCAAGTCTGGCCTGCCTGGCTCTGGAAGGCGTTCTGGCCCCCAGCCACGAGCCCAGCTGAGAGCGGCACCCGGGGGTGACAGTGATCGATGGAACAGTGGGAAGGCGTTAACGATGCTCGCTGATGACTGAGCCGCCTCACCAACATTTGCATTGCCATCCATCATCTCTGCGTTTATCATTATGAAGAGGACGCCAGAGCTAATTAAAGTCCTGGCTAACAGGACAGCCGGGGAGCCTGGTGACCATGAGAGCTGAGGAAGGCCTGGGAGAGTTTCCAGCAGGAAGGACCGCAACCTTACAGCGAACCCAATTAACTGAATTCTGAGGGAATCCACGCAAGGAGCTTTCCAGTGGGTAGCAGAGACTTCAAGTACACCTCTGCTTACACTCACCTTGGGGGCTCAGGAATGGAACCTCTCTCTGGTGTTTGCTATTCAGCCACCCAAGGCTTTGTCTTTGAACATGTACGCATCTCTACAAGTCTTCACCTTGTAAGCTTTGTAAGTTTGTCTAGTACTGTACACTTATATATGGTTGTCTGTGAATATTTTTTAAATTTGTTTTTCAAATTTATTTATTCATGAGACAGAGAGAGACAAAGGGAAAGAGGCAAATAGAGAGACAGAGTGGTTACGCCAGGGCCTCCAGCCACTGCAAACTACTGTCTCCAGATGCATCTTTGTGCATCTTGCTTTATGTGGGCACTGGGGAATCGAACCCAGGTCGGCAAGCTTTGCAAGCAAGCACCTTTAACCATTGAGCCATCTCTCCAGTCCTCTTTATACAATTCTCTGCACATTTCATTTAAAGGATTGATTCTAGATCACTCGTTTAAATAGAAATCACTGGTTCACATAATTAGAATAGAATGAGATGCACAGTGCAAGGTTAGTATAGATGCATTGTACGTTGGGGTGATTCAGTGTGCCTCACACTGTGTGTGATTTTTCTCATGAGTTCCATGAGTATGGCTTTCCTGTCTAGTATCCATGACAATAACTGACATCATTAAAGATGCAATTCAATTTTTCCTTTATGAGTTTTAATTAGCAAGTGACATTTTGAGTCTTCTTTATGATTTCATGAAAGATCAGTAATGGGCTGTGTTGTGGGGTTCAAGTTCAGTCCTGAAGATGATCCAGGAATTCGAAGAATCCGTTGAGAATGCTCTCCATGGAATCGTGTAGAGGGATGTGGAGAAGAGTGACCCTGACCTCCCGTGACTGTGTGTAACTCACTGTCCCCTTCTGACTGAGAAAGGCAGCTCTGTACTCTTCTGAGCATATTGCTGCAGGAAGAGGAAAGAGACTTACACTGAGATTCGTGTGAATGGGGAGGCATTGTGTAGATTCAAGGCAAAGCTTAAAAGGCAGCTTCTCTTCCCACACATTTTGTCTCCTGGAAGAACGCAAGTTCAGCATTCTGGTCACCTGCACTACTCACTGTTCTAGATTCTGGCCTCCAGCACAGGGACCAATCATCAGGGCCATAGAATAGGGACTGACTCTCCTCAGAGGGACCCATGGGTGCAGGAGATCTGACCAGCTCTCCCAGGTAGCATCCTGCACCCCAAGTATACCCCACACCAAGGCTGCCTCCCTGCAGCTGCTATCCTCAGCAGATGCATTCTAGCTGTCTGTCCACTTCTGCAGTCAAAGGCTCTACCACTGAGCTATACCCACTCTGTCCACTTCTGTCTGGGGCCTGAGCCCAGGATTGTGGGAATATGAAAGCCTCCTTTGAAGCCTGCCTATGCTGCCAGGTCACAGTACACAGTACATGTACAGTGTATGCTGTGTCGTGGCTGTGTTGGGGTGGGGAGAGCAAACCTGCAGCCCTGGCCCCAACTCTTACCACCTGACCTGTGCTGAGATGTGATTGGATTGAGTCCTGAAGCCCAATGTATCCCTGCCCCACTCAGTCCTGCTCTGCCCTGCAGCCCTGGATCCTTCTACCTGCAGGCGTACCTAGCAGATGCTTTGCATTGGTGACCCTGGGCCTTTCTGCAAACCTCCTGATGAGACACTGGTCCCCATTATGACCCCTATGAAGTCACTGTGCTCCCTAAAATGAATGCATTACCTTGAGTGTGTTATCAAGGACAGACCGACTGTAAGACATGAAAGTCAGAAATACACAATAAAATTGACCCTGGGGTGTTAAAACTTCTCTTAATTTCTATCTTCCTGTGAATCTAAAATGTCTTCTGTTTTAATGCCATTTACCTCATAGATGATCTACAAAGACAATTACTGTGTGTGGAGAGATAGCTCATTGGTTAAGGCACTTGCCTGCAAAGCCAACCGACCTCAGTTCAAATCTCCAGTACCAACATGAAGCCAGATGCACAAAGTGGCACATGCATCTGGAGTTCATTTGCAATGGCTAGAGGCCCTGATGTGCCCATTCCCTTCCTCCCTCCCTCCTTCTCTCTCTCTCTCTCTCTTTCTCTCTCTCTCTGTTCTCTGTCTCCTTAGAAATAAATAAATAAAATATTGTTTAAAAGACACCTATGGATTCAGGGATGGAGCTTACTAGAACTGCTCTGAGCCAGAGGTGAACCTTGAGATTGAGAAACACACAACTTCACACAGTTCACCATCAATTACCTCACCCTTCATTAAACCACTAACCTCCTGGCTCACCAAAGATATAAAGAAACTGATTTTCTGTCAGAATTTAATTCCAGGGACTCAGTTCTCAAAGTATATAAACTTTTCCCAGGAGGAAATTAAGCACCATTATCCTCAACGTGTCATTGCTGTCATTGAAAGACACTTATTAAGCACTAAATTACGCATAGCGTTGAGTTAGATGTGAATAGAGAAACTGGTTTTCTTGCCTTGTGTGAGCTTTCTTGGGCATTCAAGAGAGTGAGGAAAATTGTATGCTAAGGAAAGCAACAGAGGGATGAAGAAACCATCGGGTTAGCAGGCAGATGGAACTTGGAGAAGAAATACTCACTTCATAACAGAGTAGGAAAGGAGTGGGAGCCGGTCTGGTGGTGGAGGAGGGAGGAGTGGGGGCTCTCATTATTCCCTCCTGGAGGGAGGGAAGAGACAGTGGGGGCTCCATTATGGCAGAAGGGGAGAATGAAAGTGATGTCTTAAAAAAAAGAAAAAAAGTGATGGCTTATATTCATTATCATCTTGGCAGGTCCTAGAATCACCTAGGAAATGAGCTTCTGGACATGTCTGTGAGAGACTCGTCTTGATTAGGTTAACTAAGGTGGAAAGGCCCACTTTAACTGTGGGTGGCCCCAGTCATGAGCTGGAATATAAAGAAGGGGCTGCAGCGGTCATCTCTCTCTGCTTCCTGGACACAGTGCGGCCAGCAGCTTCATGCTCCTGCAGACACGCCTTCTTTGTCCTTATGAACTATAACCTTGAACACTAAGCCCCAATAAACCCTTCCTCCCTTGAGCTCTTTTTTTTTTTGTCAGGCATTTTGTCACAATAACAAGAAAGTAACTTAACACAGTGAATGAGAACTCAGACAAAATACTAAAAGGTTTGCTTTGATCCAGGGGTTCTGGGGTTGCAGCCCATGGTTGATGGTTCCGCTGCCAATGGACCTGTGCTGAGGCAGAAACCATGGCAGGAACATGTGGTGGAGAAAACTCCTTCACTTCTTAACAACCAGAAAGTAAAAAGAGGGAAGGAGATCCCACGGTCCCACCCCCAATGACCTCACTTCCTTCTCCTAGGCTCTGCTTCCTACAGGTTTCACCACCTCTCTATCATGCCACAGGCTGAAGACCAGGCCTTCCACATGAGTCTATGGTATATTCAAATCTGAACACAGAAGACGGGCAGGTGAGGGCAGCTTTCAAGGACCCAAGGGCAGAAGCAATACTGTGAAGGTGATTTCAGTTGCTGCTGAAAACTGAAGACAAATTTCTTGTGAGGTGAGTGGAGACAGTCTGTCGGGGATACACCCACCTATTTCAGAGCCTCTTCCATCAGGGACATGGGTGTCCACTGTAGTCCTGGGGTTCAGTGACAACTGGGAAAATTTGTGATCTGGATGTGTGGACAGGCCCAGAGATGCAGCTTCACAATGGTGGCCCCAGAGGCCACATCATGGTACCTGGAAAAAAAATCAGCTCAAGAGAGTAAGGTATGGTTTCAGCTTATAGTGCCAGGTAACAGTCACTATGGCGGGGAAGGCATGGTGGCAGGAGCTTGAGGCAGCTGGTCCCACGCAGTCCACAGTGAGGAAGAAGAGAGTGATGGATGTTGCTGCTCAGACAGCTCTGTATTTTACATAGTCCAAGACCCCAGAGCATGGAAGGTGTCATGGTTTGATCCAGGTGTCCCCCGCAAACAAATGAATGTGTTCTCAATGATCGATCCTCAGCAGATGGCAATTCGGGAATTAGAACCTCACTAGAGCTGTGTTGTTGGGGCGAGCTTATGGGGGTTATAAGCCAGCTCCCCCTTGCCAGAGTTTGGCACACCTTCCTGCCGCTGTTTGCAGTGCTGTGGCAGAGGTGATGTCCAGCCCTCTGCTCATGCCATCGTTTTCCCTGCCAGGATGGAGTCTCCCCTCGAGTCCATAAGCCAAATAAACCCATTCCTCCATAAGCCGCTTTTGCTTGGGTTCTTTCTGCGCAGCAACTAGAAAGTTGACTGCAACAGAAGGGTGTCACCCACAGTTAAGGTGGGTCTTCTCATCTCAATTAACCTAATCAAGACAATTCTTCATAGCCATGCCCAGGGGCCAACCTAATCTTGATAATCCCTCAGAAGTGATTCCAGATCCTGTCAAATTGACAATCCATATAAACCATCAGACTAAGTGGTCACCCATACACACTGGGCCTTGCTCAGCCTCTTTGGTCCCCAAGCACACCCCAGCAGTAGGCATTTCTGCCTCATGTCTTTCTGTCCTGGGTTCCCACCTGGTCAGGGGTCAGCAGATAATAGACCAGCTTCCTGCCAAGAAAGGAACATTTGGGGCACTATGTGGCACACTGAGAAGTGTCTTCCTATCACAGGTACAGAAGCCATCAAAGACGCACACTTTTGGTAAATTACTTTGTGGATTCACTATGTATGGAACAGAGAAACAGTGATGTCCCCTCACTGGGAGGCACAGCTGGGTGAGTGGTGGTAACAGCGGCCTAGGGTCCCATGGCCACCACCACAGTCACACAGAACACCTCCACCCCTATTACCTGCACTGACCACTCCTCATCCCTGGCCAGCAACCTGACCTGCATTTCCTCACTGTATTTTGACACTTCTAGAATTTATATAAGTGAAGTTATATAGCGTGGTCCTTTCTCACTGGGCTTTTTTCACTTAGCAACTGGTTTTGAGAGTAATGGTGTAGCGCCTTCAAGTTCATTGCTGAGGATTTTTACATGATGTGGATACCCCTTGAGTGTTCATCCACCTGCTAGAAGAGGCATACATGGATCCATCTTCTCCAGTTGGTGGCTGTTATAAGTCATGTCACCACCTAAATCTGCTGGTTGGATCCTTGGAATGTGAGTGCTAGGGTCAGTGACTTTACGGGCTTTATGCCATCCTGCCATGTGTTTGCAAAGTGGCTTTAGTGTTTGGCATTCCCAAAGCAAAGCACCAGGGTCTCATTGTCCCATCCTCACAGCCGCCTGACGTCTCCTGTTGCTCCCTGGGATCATTCCAGCTTCTATGCAGCCAGGTCTGTGAGATGCACTTCCATCTTCACATGACTAATGCTCTGGAGTTCCCATGAGCTGTATTTTGAGCACCAACAGGGGATCCTTGAGGAGACAACAGAGCTTGTCATGTGCTGGCCCATGAGCATGTCTGTCATTGTGAGGGGCCATGTGGTGCCGTGACAGGAGCACTGAGCTGTGTGAGAAGCATCCAGGGCCCCAGACCCTCACCACACGACACAGAATCAAACCACTGGAGCTTTCCTTCTGTTGCTCTTGTCCTCCACCTGCATGCGTCTTTAACAGCAGCATAGAAGTCACTTACTTATCATTACACTCCTTTGTCTCGTAGACTTAAGTACAGCCCTACACCCTGGCCGCTCTCTCCTTGCTGAATCCTAAGGACCTTGACAACTGGTTTTTTGAAAGAACAGCCTGTGGCTTGTCAGGCAACTGTGCATGTGTTCCCACTTCTGTATGGACTGACTGTGTCCCCAGGGGGTGGTATAAGAGACCATGCCTGCCTCAGTCTCTCTGTGCTGCAGTAACAGTTCCAAGACTGGGTAAGCCATAGAGCAGGCCCCTGGTGAGGCTCCATAGTCCATGGTGGACTATGAAGCAAGCAAGTTTAAGAGAAGAGGAAGGATGGGGCCAAGCTTGATCTTTCCTTAAGAACCAACTCCCACCCACACGGACATGGCCCAAAACCTCGCCTCTGCCCAAAGGTTCTTCTGGAGATACAAGATGGCAGTTCAAGGTCAAAAGGAGTTTTGGAAGGGGTGTTCAAACCATAGCCAAGCCTAGGAAGAGGGAACTAAGGTAAGAAGTCAAGAGGGTGGGGTCTTGTGACAGGTTCAGTGTCCTCATGGATGGGTCAGGGATCCTCAATAGGTTTTCTTTCTCTGAGTGTCTTCTTGTCTATCTGTTAGTGTGTCACTCTGTCTCTATCACCGTCTCTCTGATTGTTTTGCTTTCTCTCTGTGTCTCCTTGTCTGTCAGTCTGTTTCTTCATGTATGCCTCTCTCTGACTCTGGAAGACACACTGTGATGGTGGCTGTCTGCAGACAGGAATGGTCAGCACCAGACACCAAGCTGTCTTCTTGCTCTTGGATATCAGTGTCCAGAACTGCAAGAAATAAACCTGCATCAAAGTTTCCTGTGCCGACATCTTTTGTTACAGTAGCTGAGCTGAATCATACAGTGTCACACTTCTTATTGAACCAGATTTGTAGGCTGACTCCATGCTGTATCCTGACAGTCATGTCCCACGCTGACCCTCTTTCTACTGCACCTGAAAGGACTGGACAATAGATTTGTGGTTTCCAAGGACATGGTAAAGAAAAGGACACAGAGTTTATTTGAAGACAAAGGAGTTTTTCTCAAATGACCAGTGATGGGTGCACAGTTTTATGAACACTTTTCAGTCACTGCTGAATTTTGCTCTATGAAGGGTATATGAAACTGTAATTATGTTCAGTAAATGTTATTAAACACTTTGCAGACCTATCTTTGAAATCACTACTGCCGCTGAAATTACCAGGCCTTTGGTTATCTTTTGATTTATTTGCTTGGACTGTGGGGAACAGTCCTCAGCAGCAGGAGAGTTCATCAAAGACACAGAAAATGCTGGGTATTGACAAGTTGAACATAGAAACAAAGTGTGGTCAAGAAACCTATGGGAAAATGGGAACACATCTTTGCATTCTCTAGTTTATACTAGAATACAGAAGGGGGTGTCTCGTGCTTAATACCTTCTCAGAAACTTCTCAGCAGCACCAGACATAGAAGGAGAAAGTCTGAGGATGCCTTGGATCTGTGAATTATCTGATATATTTGAATTCTATTTATTCATGTCTAGTGCCTAATCACCTAAGCTCAACTGAATGCAAGGGGGACTTCCAGATATTGAGGGTAAGCTAATTCAACAGCCTCACTTCAGCTGTTCTGGAGAATCCAAGAAGTTATCCCAGCTCCCTACGGACCATCATTGTACAGGAGCCACTTGAACTGGACATGACCAGTTCTGTCCTGGGCCTCATTCTTAGCAAGTGGCCCTTATGACTGTCCTTCACCACTGGGTGAGAGAACAACGGAGATGAGAGAGGAAACAAGTTTGGTCTAAACCTTCCTGGGCTGCCTTCAGTGCTCTTTACTCTGCTGGCCCATAATTGACAATCTCCAAAGGCATGTATGTGTGGGGGGTGTCCCAGCCCTGACCCAGTTTAAGTTTGCATTCTGCTTATTTGTATATTGCTCAGTCCCAGCCCTGGAGGCTTTCCTTCCAGATCAACAATTCCAGTAAAAACACAACGTGGCCCACAGAGGCAACTCAGCCATGCAATAGCCAATTTTAGAGCAGTAAGATAAAACAGATAGGATTTCTTTAAAACCCAGTGTGGTGGCTTAAATGTATAGGCCTTCCATATCCTCACATGTTTGTAATAAAGCTTCATACTTAATTCTCAACTGGTGGAGCCTTTGGAGGTGAACCTTACTGGAGGAGGTGTGTCACTGGCAAAGGTTTTGGGGTGTTTATAGCTCAGCCCCTCTTGCTGCACTCAGCGCACTGTCCCCACTTCCTCCCTGCTGATGTGGAGATGATGGGACACCAGTCATGCTTTCTCCGCTGTGATGAAATTGAGTCAGAAATAAATCCTTTTCTTCCATAAGTTCTTCTGATTTGGTCCTGGGTCCCAGGAATGACAAGGTAACTGCTATGCTGAGTATATCCAAAATATTCTTTTACCATGTGTGATGGTTAAGCCTTGTTGTTAATTTGACATTTTCAGTAATCTTGGTGGGTCCTCAAAGGATATTCACAGGAAGGCAGCCTCTCAGTAGAGGGAAGGACATAAGGAGGCTCAATGAAAGTAGAAATGAACATCCCTTCCTGGGAGGGAAGTGCAGGAAGGACAATCCAGAAACTCAGGGAGTCAACAAGGGAAAGGGTTGCAAGACCCCATCCTAAGGCTACATAAAGGGGAAGGAATTCTCTCCTTTGCCCCTGCTGGTTTTTCTTGTGTGTATGTGGTGTTCGTAATGGGTTTTTCTCTCTCTGTTGAGACCTGTGAAAGGGGGCCACCCTCTTTCATCATTATGGAACTTTCCCTGGATCTGTAGCTTCAATAAATCCTTTCTTCCCATAAACTGTGCTGGTTTGGAGATTCATCCCAGTGCTGTGTGACTGAATAGGACACCATGATATCAACATAAAAAAAATGGTCAAGATATTTTGCTTTTTAAAATTTTTTTGTTTTTGTTTTTTTGAGCTAGGGTCTTACTCTAACCCAGGCTGACCTGGAATTCACTATGTAGTCTCAGGGTGGTCTCAAAGTCATGGTGATCCTCCTACCTCTGCTTCCCAAGTGCTGGGATTAAAGGCACATGTTGACACACCTGATTTGATATTTTACATTTTTTATTGGATGGAGTTTTCAAAGTCTGTGATCATTTAATGTTATATTATATGAAGTGAATGATAGTCCTCGTAAAAATACTAAGTTGTGTCTAAAAGAAAAATGGTTTACACTGCTTCATCCTCTAAGTCACATAAAATAGTAACAGTAATGATTCATGTTCAGCTTGTCAGTGTCACCAGCCACGTCCCATGAGGCAGCAGCAAGACATGGAACATATGTGGGCTGAGGGGTCCCTGGGTCTGGGCCAAGGAGACCAGAGCAGAAAGCATATCCATAGTCATCCCCTAACCTTGCCCCTCCTCAGGCTCTGCATGAAGTCCAAGCCATAGAAAGTTCATGAATCCAGCACTTGAAGGATGGGCTATGTGAGGGTAGATCATCCCCCAAACCTCCAGCTTCCATCTTGGGGTGGTGGGTATGCAGATTTCCTGGGCCCTCTAGCAGCACCCCTCATCAGTGCTCTGCCCACAATGGTGGATAGAGGGACTGCTAATCTGTTCTGAGGTCTGTCTGCAGCCAGGCAGGGGATCAAAATGGGGGCTAAGTCCAGATGATGCTTTCTATAGCCAACCCATGGCCCAAAGTACCACGTTACCCCAATCCCTGATGGGGGAATGGATAGCAGGCTGTGTGGTGTGGTTCATGGTGAGTGTAAGTGTGTGATGGCCAGGGTGAGTGTAGGAGACATGGTGAAGGCTCCTGCCTCCTTTATTTTTAGTACCCAAAGTGCTGATGCCTCAGGACAGAGAAGCAGGGCTTGCCTAACAAGCGCACCTTTCCTCTCCAAGAAAACATTCAAAGCTGTCAGGAGGGGCTGCAAGTAGGTTTATGTTTTTGTCCCCAAGTCTGTGGTGGGGTGAAAAGGGCAAGGTCAGCATGAGCCAAAACCCATCATTTCAAATTGGGCTGAAAAAAGCTGTTTGGTTCTGCTCCATCTGAACTCACAGAAAAAAAGTTAGTTCAAACCTCCAGAGACCCCAGGCCAATTCCTCTTCTGGTTCTGGGGCCCAGGCTGACATGGTTCCCCCAGGACATATTGAACATGTGTTCTGGAAACAGGAGCAGAGCCAGACTGACGGTCCTCTACAATCCCCACAGCAGAGCCTCACGCACGCCTGCACACATGTACACACTCACACACAGATGCTAAAGGAAAAGACTCAATGAATTTAACAAAATCCAAAGGAAACACTCTGAAGCCCAAGACTGCATACTCCCATGGTGGTCCACAGGATGAGGGAGCCCAGGATGTGGGGACAGAAGAAGGGCAGCAATGCCATATGCCCTTTGTGTTAAGATGTGCCCAGTGTAGCAGGTGCACCAGCGGCTACTCTCCAGGGACCACATGGGGCATCAAGCTGACTTGTCTCCTTCCTCACACTATGCACCTCAAGCCTGTTGCAGCAGGCAGGCTTGGGCTGGAAGAACAGGTGGGACAAGGTTCATGGGACAGCATAAAACAGACCAGGCTCCCTGGAGGACATGGGCTGAACGATGAGAGGGTTGGAAAGAACAGCACAGAGGACTCTGAGGCCAGCATCCAGACAGCTGCCTAAGCCTGCATGGTCTGCTGTTGCCTGAGCTTTGAGATGAGCAAGCTGAAAGGAAACACCATTCTCTTCCCCCTGGGGACCCTTAGTCACTGGCCTCCTCTCTTCCTGTCACCATGGGAAGCTGGTTAAGTCGGTGCAGCTCCCTGGCCCCATAGTCTAGAGGGAGGCCGGTAATTATCCCACCTGCAGGACAAGGCCTCACTCACATTCTTCTCAGACCCAGCAAGTCTCCTGACTCTTCTGCTGAAAGGGAACAGCGGAAATGTCCAGATTCACCACCGGGAAGGAAGTGGAGGGTCCAATGGAGCGAGCAACAGCCTCACAGTCCACTGGAAAACTGAATTATTTATGCATTGAGAGAAAAATGGATTAACAATGAGAAGGCTCCCATCATAGACAGATGGCAAATAAATAGACAGATCGAGCAAGAATTAGAGAGCAAGAGTGAAAGCAGAATGACAGACAGATGATGTATAGATATGGATAGGTGATAGGTAGATAGATAATGGATAGATAATAGATAGATATATAAAGCTAGATAATGGATAGGAACAGACAGATATATAAAGATAGATAGATAATGGATAGGTAATAGATAGACATATAAAGATATGTAGATAGTGGATATGTAATAGACAAATGATAAATGGATGGGTGGGCGGGAGCTAAGTTGCAAGAAAAGCTAAATTGCTAAGACCACACATGTTTTACAGGCCTCATCATGACTTTCACCCCTGGGTACCAGCAGGGACTTTGGGGTGACACACACAGGGTCCAGCAGTGTAGAGTCCACTCTGGGGTTGGTTCTGGTTGAACAGAGAGGCTCACCACCATGTTGGCCCCAGAGCTGCCCCCTCCAACACAGTGTCATGTCTGAGGCCTGAGCTTCCCCACTGGACTTGTCTCCAGCAGACCAAGGTGTGCGCATTTCTGAACAGCTCTTTCTGAGGAGCTCTGCTCCTTTCTAGAATGATCCTCCACACTTCAGTAACCATGAGGATAGCTGGTCTGCAGGTTCATGTTCACTGTCAACCAACTGGGTTTGGCATCACCTAGGAGACAAGCCTCTGTCTGTATCTGTGACAGTGTTGGGAGAGACTTTTAACTGGGGATAGAGATGGTAGACCCGTTCCTCAATGTGGCCAGCACCATCCCGTGGGCCAGGGTCTCAAGATAAAAGAGGGGAAAGGAGAGAGCGAGCTGAGCACCAGAATTCATCACTCTCCGCTTCCTGAATGCGCACCCACGACCACCATGTCTTCCCATCCCTCAAGCTACGAGGCAAAGCAACCCTTTCTTCCCTTAGTTGTTTCTGTCAAGTGGTTTGTCAGAGCAATGAGCCTTCCCAACCTAGCGAGGCGCAAAGAGAAGTCTACTTGAGGGAAATGTTTTAGAGTTCCTTTTTTCAAATGGGATGGTGTCAAGCACCCCTTTTCTCATGGGATCAAGATCAGCCTTCTGAGAGGCTTTGGGGTCCTGGTTCCATGGGCAGTAGTCGCTGGTGGTCTGAGCCAACATTGAGGGTACTCCTTGGCCTTGAGCACCATAGTCCAGTGCTGGTGCCAAACAGGATCATGGATTTATTGATGGAAACACAAGTTGATAAGGTTGATAAGCTGAGAATCATTTCCAATCATTTAAAGTGACAGCATTAGGCTTGGTTGGCAGGTCTATCAGAGGCCAGAGGGAAGTCACTTATTAGTTAGTGACTGGCTTAACAGTGAGACTCCTTTGATCTTAGTGACAGGAGTGCACACCAGCACTCCCATTCATGGAGTCCACTGGACAGCTTCCTCTGACCCTGTGTTAGTGAGTTGGGGGTCTGTGCAGGGGAAGGATAGATGTACAGTCTTCAGTGCACCTGCTCAGAAATGTCCCCTTGGGTGATGAAACGAAACCATGTTCTCTGCTTTCAGCTCTAGGCCACCTTTGTGTTTGCCTCAGTTTACCTAAGGGCCCAGACAAGGTCACCTGCAGGGTCAAAACTGTGGGGAGGAGGCTAGGAAGTGGTACAAGACAGGACAGAGGTGGGTCGGCAAAGCTAGGCTGATATCCCTAATGGTCCCTCTTGATGGCATTTTCCTTGCTTTATTTCATTTTAACAGCCCTCCATGTCACTTAAAATTGAAAAGGCATTTCTTGCCTCCATTTCTCTGCTTTTCTCCTTTCACTTAAAGGAAAGTTTTGTCTCCCTTCCCATCACCCCACTCCTGCCCTGCCCACTCTGCTTCTTACTATAGATTGTTTTAAACCTTTCCTCTTTGCCCTCCTCGCTGGCCCTTCCTGCTGTTCCTTTTTCACACTTTTTAAAAGTTAAAAGTTATTGAGAGCCTCCTGGCAACTGCCCTCCTGCAGGGCCGTGACAATGGGCAGCGCCAGGCATCTATAGAAGCCAGCTGCAGGAGAGCATCCTGAAAGGGAAGGAGGAGGCAGCCTGGGCTCTGGGAGACCACAAAGGGTCTTCTCTTGCCCTTTACCTCTTTCCAAGGGGGCAGTGGGCTGTGCCCAGGCAGAGCAATCTCCAGAGTGTCCCTGGATGCCTCCTTTTGTGGGAAAGGCTTCCCAGAAATCCCAGGTCCTGGGACCAGTTTGCTTCAGGTCTGCAGTCTGCCCCATGCTGAGTGGCTTCTCTCCTTCCTTCTGGTTCTTGCAGGGAGAGGGCTCCACTTCACTGTCCTCTGAGAGCCTAAGATAAAAGGATTCCTTCCATCCAACTGCAAGATCACATTGTTATTGTTAAGTTGCTATGCCATGAGAAGCAACACACACACGCACACACACACACACACACACACACACACACACACACACACACACACGCACGCACAGCTGGAAGGAACAGACCTAAAAAAAGAAAACAGAAGGAAAGACTAAACACAAACCCTTCAATAGCCAGGCCTTGATTTGTCCCACCAAGGACTCTGCTCAAGGGTAGAGTCTCTGTTGCATTGGTGGCTTCCACCCTTGATTTTGGTATCTATAGAGACAGGGGATCATTCCTCACCCCCATGAGGCCAGATGCAGCCGCAATTGCAACAACGCTGACCCACAAACCCAACAGAAAGACACCTTGCGGTCACAGGGTGTGTGGTTCTATCTATTCAGATGGAAGCCATAACAACTGCGGGTTCTAACCAGAAAGTCATTAAGCCTCATGAGCCAGAGGAAGGCACCAGACAGAAACAGAGTCACCCTCACAGGAAATAAGAAGAGGAAGGCACAGGGAGCGACTTGAAACAAGTTGTTTTTGTAGCTGCTCTTTGTGATAAGGGACATTCATGCTCGCTGTCAGCTGGCACCATATGCTGCAGGAAAGCCTGGGCCCTTGAAGGAGGTACAGCTTTTGAATTATTGATCAATGATTAGCAAATGCAATCGAAATTGTAGACTTGATGTTGTGCGGCCATCCATAATTTATGAGTGGACAAAATAGGAGGTAGCGGACGTAGCAGTAGGTGATTTCAGCTCCCATATTGATTACTTAAGACCACAGGAGGTAAGTGTACAGTGACACACGAAACAAAAGCTGACAGCTCCCTGGCTGTCCATCAGCGCAGCCGAGAGCTGGGGACCACGGCGTCCGCAGAAACAAACGCATCGCCATTGTGTCTCTTTGATCATTGTGCTGTTGGAGGAGACGAAAGGACATATTTGTTTATAATTTATGTATTCTCTCTCTATGAAAGATTGATGGTGCCCTATTAGAGATTGTGGTGTCTAAATATCCAGGTACTTTGTACCTGCGACAGCCGGTGAAGCCCTGCTGTGAAATGGTCTCTTCGGTCCACAGCAGAGGGACATCGGACCTCTCACATAGTCTAGTCTCCCTTGGGGACAGGTCTGATGGGAGCTGCTGGGACCAGGCATGAAGGTGACCCTATTTTCATCAAGTAGCCGTCTGCCCCCACAGGCAGGATCTGTGGAGGTGATATGTTTTCTTTGCTAAGGAAATGTAGGAAAAAGCTACTTTGGAGGAAAAGAGTCAGATTTTCTGTTTTTTAAAAATTGCACATTAAAAAAATAAATACATTGTGCAGTGTGTAATTTTAATGATAGGTTGAAGAGCTGGTAATTTGGCCAGTTTAGGGCAGCAGTTCTCAATGGGAAGATCTGGGGACATCTGGGTTGGCATACTGGGGTGTCACCCTGTGGCCAGGGAAGTTAGAAGCAAGCTGTATCATAGAGCAAAGACCCCACAACCAGGAGTAACTGACCCCAAATGTTAGCGGAAGAAGCTGAGAACCCCTCAGGGGAGGATGGGAGCAAGAGGAAGGAACACAAGGTAGCAGCCCCTGGCTTGCCAAGGCCCCGCCCTCATCTGTCCTAAAAGGCCATCTGGGGTCCCCTTGGCCACCTTCTGTTCTAGGCCTGTACTGCTCCACTCAGCGGCCTCGCTTGGCCAGGGGAACTGCAGATCCTTTGGGTTACAGCTTTTTTCTCTGTGAAGTGAGAAAAACCAGGGTCCTGTATGAGAAGACACGGGGCCTGTAGACAGTAGGCACGGAAGCTGAGCTGGTCCACTCTTCATCCCTCATGGCTGCTCTTTCTTGAGATGACAGATTCCAGTTCTGTCACATTAAGAATTCTCACCTGGAACTCAGCATTTATGTTGGTCTATCATTTATTTATCAATTTCTAACATCTGTCTATATCTATATTATCTGTTTCTATAATCTATACATCTGTATGTCTCTACCATTGAATCATCTATCCATCTATCACATCTATCTAATATCTATTTATCTCTCTCTATCTCTCTATCTCTCTGGAGAGATGGGTTAAAACAGCTCAGACAACTTTCCTAATTCTGATCCACAAAACAAATTTCTCACTGAGAACTGAGAATAAGAAGGACATTTTTAGATTACTCTGTTGTTACGATCTATAAACCCCTGTGAAATATGGCAAAGCAGCATTGTAAATGACATCCAGAATTCTACTGTAAACTGAGCTTTACAAAGTCATCGAGAAACACATGATTGATAGGAAAACATTCTCAGATTAAGGGGGAAAAGCACACAGTCTTTTGAGATCAGTTTGAAACTCCTGCCCTCTATTGTTTTGAAAATGAAATGTGTCCACAAGAGCCTCGTGTTTTCTCATTCTTTCTAGAAGTACAGTTTGTAACGAAAGCAAACTTTGGAGCAGTGGCTTTCAGAAAGCAGATGCATGCCAGCGAATGGTTATTGGACAGGTAAGAAACTGATCAGTACACAGCTGTACCACAGCACCCTCCCCCATCATTACTGCCTTAGAAGACAGACTCAGAGACAGACCTCCCTGTGCTCTGTGCTTTTCCTTCCAATTCTGCCTGGCTAGAGGAGCTTTCTCCCTCAGGATCTGTGTCCATTCGAAGCTCATTAAAAGCAGGGCTGGAGGAATGGCTCAGCACTTAAAGTGCTTTCTTGCAAAGCCTAACAACCCAGGCTCGACTCACCCAGTATACACCTAAAGCCAGATGCACAAAGTGGCACATATGTCTGGAGTTCATTTGCAATGGCTGGAGGCCCTGGGGTGCCCATTCTCTCTCTGTCTGTCTCTCTTCTCTCTCTGTCTCTCTCTGTCTGTCTTTGTCTGTCTGTGTCTCTCTCTGCGTTTACAAATAAATAAATGTTTTTAAAATAATATTTTATTTATTCGAGAGAGAAAGAGGCAGACAGAGAGAGTAAATGGATAAGCCAGGGCCTTCAGCTGCTCTCTGCTTACAAATTCCAGACACATGTGCACCCTTGTGTATCTGGCTTTATGTGGATATTTATGGGGAATTGAACTCAGGTCCTTCTGCCTTGCAGGCAAATGCCTTAACCTCTGAGCCATCTCTCCAGCCCTAAATAAATATTTTTTAAAAGCAGGCAGCGAGTTCATCAGACACCTCTCCACTTCCTGAAGATCCATCCTTTTACCCTGTGTCTGCAACTAACATTCAGAGTGACAAAGAGCCTACTTGGTCTGCAAAAGTGGGTGATCAGCTGCCCATGACAGCTCAGCAGGTGGCCTCTCTGTAGCATCACATGTTACTGGATACTATGGGTACCCTGGATAATCCTGGAAAGACTGTGGGACTCTGCAGCTCTAAAGCAGGGCAAATGCCTCTGCCTGTTCCTAGGGAGGCAGTACCCCTTACTTGTCTGGGACTCTTTGGCCCATAGACTAGGGCAAAAGGGACAGGTTAAAGGAGACCAGTCAGATTTGAGCCTTCAGGGTCCCTGGAAGACCTGAGCCCCTTGTCAGAAACCTGAGGCCATCAGAATGTATGTGCTGACTAAGCCAGCTTCCAGCCATCCCACCCAGCCAGGCATGTTAAAAGTATGTCCCGGTTCTAGAGCAGCTAGCTGCTGACCACCAGATGACTTCTGTGAATGCCTCAGGGAACAGGAGGGTCACCCAGGGTGGCTTGCTGAGTTATAGCCCCCAAATCTTGAACTAGAAAAGGAGTTTTTTGAGCCACTGAGCATGAAGGTCACTAAGCAGCTTGCTTACAGCATTAGACAGCCGAATGCCAGGCTACCAGGGAACAAAGGCAGGAGGGATCAGGTTCTAAAATGGCACAAGTAGCTTTTAGTTAGTTCTAAGGCAACTTTTGGTCAGCCCTGCTCGAGGCTGCCCTAAGGCTCTGCTCTCCATGGTTGACCAGGGAGAGCACTCCCATGGGTGGCCTCCTGAGGTGTCCTTTCCCAGGAGTTTCCCAGCCAAAGTTTTGTCGCTCTAGGTTTCAGGATCTCCCACCATTGCATTCCTTCAAAATAAAATAAAATAAAGCTGTTTCATTAGCTGTCATGCCCCTGGTGCCCAGGGCTGGGCCTGGCATAATTGGGGACTGGGAAGGAAACAGCTGTCTATTTCTAGGATGAGGCGGTGGTTCCCTAGCTTCATTCTCTCAGGACTCCGAATGCTGCTGACTGCTGGTCCCCACCCAGTTCATCTTGACGTCACTGGTTGTTCAGCTATGCCTTCTGATGCTGGTGTTTTGCCTTTTAAGGTTTAATTGACTTCCTGAACTTAAATAGAATGTGGTGCAGTGGAAGTCCTTTGTGAAGCTACTTAATGTTTCAAAGGGGTCTCATTACCCAGCATGCCATATGCTGCAACCACTGGGGAATAGCACCAGGGACTTGACAGACATTGAGGGTTTCTCTTTCAGAGACCTGGGTTTCTGTCAAAGCTGACCAGAACCATGGTACAGAAGTCATGCATATGTGCCAGTAACTAAACTCAGGACACATGCTTAAAAGTGTAGTCGTTGGGCTGGAGAGATGGCTTGTGCTTGTCTGCAAAACCTAAGGACCTGGGTTTGATTCCCCAGTACCCACATAAGCCAGATGCACAAAGTGGCAATGCATATGGAGTTTGTTTTCAATGGCTAGAGACCCTATAAATATTTTTTAAAAGGTGTGGCCATCACAACAGAACATGAAGACACAACACAGCACAGTTTGTAGTAGAATCTCATGTCCACACTCTTCTGAAGGCTTCTGACATGTAACTCCAGTAAATCAAGCCATCCTAGTAAAGAGTTACTCTGGTCCTTAGATACATCAGATGACATCACACATAAATACATATCACAGCAAATATGATGTCTTAGCCTGGGATGGCACAGAAAACTTTAGAAGTGACTTTGACTGAGGACTATGTGGGGAAACTGCAGGGAGGTTTAGAGTTCCCCTCCAGGACAGCCAGCCAGACCCTATAGACCATTCCTGTAAGGCCAGTTGCTTGGTCTGATGAGAAGAAAAGAAGCCTTTCCTCAACTATAGCTCTCAGGTGCCAAACAGATCACCTTCAAGCAATGAGGCCCTGAGTTGGCCTTGGGTGATCCTAATTTCTACATTTCATGGCTATCCAGAGCAGAAGGTAGGACAAGGATTCTGTGTTTGTGGGACACAGATTTTCTGTCATTCAGGGTCTTGGTGGGAATGGTGGGTTCAGCTTTGCCAGCAATGCTCCAGAGGCCCGAGGAGCCTGCAGTTCCCTTGCAGATGGCTCAGAGCACAGGTACTGATGCTTTCAGCCCTCTCAGCCTCAGCTGCCTCTTCCAAGAAATACAGAATAAATGTACCTCCCAGAGTATGCCTTTCTTGCTCTCCAGGGTTTCAACACTGATCTGGCTTTTTATTGTCAGAAACTCTTCTCAAAGCCATCTATCTATGAGAGTCTAGGTATGGTAATAAGGCTTGGCCTAATTTGCAATAGGATGTACACCAGGAATGGTTTCCTTTCATTTCACTAAGGGCTGGGGTATCTTGACTCATGGGCTTTTCCAGCCTGGGGATGAATGGGCCTAATTGGCCAGTGTTGGGTTCACATGGCTATAGCTCACCTTGGCCATGATCTTTATCAGATCTGGCAACCAAGACTGGTTTCCTGGTTCCACCTTTCATTGGTTCAAACATGGACAGAGGACACAGGATGATGTCATTCTATGTCCTCTTGAACTTCATGGAACCTCTGCAGAGTCTGGGGCTAAGCAGATCACATAATTTTGCTCTTTGAATCTCTAAAGAATTTCACAGAAATTGAAGAGTTAGCATCTCCATACTATAGATGTGGACTGGTGAGAAAGAGGAACCCCAGAGGATAGATCTTGACTACAATACCCATGGCTAGGCAAGCTGTAGACACGAAACTCTACCCAGCATAGGACATCAGCCAATGGTGTGGAGCCTCCCACTTGACATAGGGCCAGAGAGAAGGGACCCATGGGTAACTTGGAGCGTTTTTGTGTAAAGTAGGGTTTTCTGTTCATTTTTGTAGCACACTGGCTCTTATTTTTGTTTTTAGAAAATTATCTCTTCTGGTTCCACCTTACCTGAAAATGCAACCTAGGTTACATATCAGATGCATCAGAGAGGATCTGTCAGGAGGCCCTGCTGGTTGGACAGAGACCCTGCTAGGAAGTGGAGGCAGGTGAGCTCTGCAGGTGATATTGTTTCATTTTTGGGGAGTCCCAATTAAGTCAATGTTAGAATAAATGGCATGATATCTCATGAATCATAGATTTGGGTAATTGGGCCTACACCAAACAGACCAGGTTCAGACAAGGACATGGAATTTCCTCATTCCCCATTGCTCATGCACTACACAGTCTCACAAATACCGACTCAGTCACTGCTGGACCACTGCTCTGAGTAACACTCAGGACCAGGTTCCCACAAGCCTTTGGGCACATTTTCATGAAGCAGTGAACATATGAGCTGGCTTCTGCATATTTCTATGTAATGATAGTATAAGATACATGGTGTTAGCTCACCTCCCATGGCTTCTCATGCATCAAGGAGTGAAAGGAGATTACACTCACCTTCTTTGTATGGTATTACCAACTCCATGCAGAACCAACCCATTCATCCCTTCCTCTACCCATCTCAATATCCATCCATCCATCCATCCTCCTTCCATTCACACATGTACTTCCATCTCTACAAACATCTCTAGATCCATTCTCCCACCCAGCTTTTACCCATCTATCCATTCACCACTCCATCCATGTATCTCCTTCGATTCACACACTAACTTCCATCCATCCATCCATCCCTTCATTCACCCATCTTCCCATCTATCTCTTCTTCCTGGCATTTTCACACACACACACACACACACACACACACACACACACACACACACACACATCCATCCCTTCCCTCCTTCCAGTCACACACATACTTCCATTCATTTTAACCCTCCTTCATTTTTCCTTTTAAACCTTCATTCCCCATCCCTCCACCCATCCCTTCCACAATACTTCTATCCTCCATCTCTTCATCACGTGTTCAATTCTCTATCTCAACATTCTCTCTTCATCTCTCCATACATTCAACATTTTTACATCATCCCTCCATCTCTCTCCATCCATTCCTACATACCTCCAGCTCTCCATTTATCCATCTGTCCTCCCTCCATCCTTTTGCCCTCTCTCCATCTCTTCATGTTGGTCATCAGCAAGGGCTCACTGAGCAGGGGCTGGTCATTTTAGTGACTGATTGGGAGCCAGCTGAAAAGAAAAATATCTAGATCTGCTTTGTTTCCAAGTTGATTTTGTTTGCCTACTTCTTTTTCCTCTTTTACCCTCTTTTCTGCATTTCATATATATACAGAAAGTAGCTCATGTCTTCCAGGAACCTGAACTCAGTGATCTCTGGCACTGGACATTTCTAGAAGTCTTTGGTGGGAGGCTTCAGAATATTCAGGATGTATTGCCAAAGCCTAAAATATGTAGAAGGTTATTTTCTGTAGTAGTAAACGGGCCTATTTAATTTTGTTAAAATCATTGGCTGAGGGACCCTGGTGTGTGATCGAGGTCCATTTTGCTTTACAAATAAGAAGGAAAGTGGGCTGAGTTCGGTGGAGCCAAGCGCCGTACAAGGGCAACGGCATCCACATAACCACCTGAACAGTGCCAGCAACTCGCATCTCACCGAGAGAATTTGACATACTCAGGTGTGTGTGCAGCTCTATAGCTCGGTGGCTTATTTCCAGGTGACATTCACAGCAATGTTTTCCTTTTGGAACTGGACACCTCGTTGGGGTCACTATATGTTAAAACACCTGCTTGGGAATTTTCTTAACAATCTCATGAGCAGTTTTCCCAGGTAGCCCAGGCCATCTTGTGATAAATGTTTTATCCACAGCTATTTTTTCCGCAAAATGGTATAAAATAGAGTCAGAGTCCTTTCATCGAGGACTCATAGGGACAATCCAGCATTAGCAGGCTTTTTTGGAAGATATATTGGACTTTAATAAAATTTGATCAATGCATTTAAGTCAAATTGAATTATATGTAAGTGGATAGGGTTGACATATGTTTCAATATCTGCGAGTGCTACATTATTCTCCAGTGAGCATAAAATTTAATGAAATATAAATACCCATTAATCCTCATGTTTCAGCCAATCAGTCACTGCTGCTCCTGCCTGCTGCGACAGGAGCCAGCCCAGAGAGTCATCTGTTTCATCCAGGCTGGAGCTGCAGGCTGGAAAGACATCACAGGCTGCTAGGAGAGAGGCTGGGCAAGGGAGGTCTGCCAGCCCCGCATGCAGCACGCACACAGACAGAGGGACGAGTGCTTTGAGACTGCCAGGGAAGAAGCAGCCCTAGCTCAGAGTGACAACTCCTTTGTCCCAAGCATATTCTTTCTTTCTTGTCTCATAGCTGGCTGGCTGTTGGACCTGATGTACAAGTAGGAAAAGAGCACAATAGAAGAGTGAGGCACAGTCTGCCTCATTTCCCATCATGCATGGCTAACCCAAGTTATATATATATATATATATATATATATATATATAGAGAGAGAGAGAGAGAGAGAGAGAGAGAGAGAGTTTTATATATATATATATATATAGAGAGAGAGAGAGAGATGTATAGACACACTTTTTTCATTTATTCCAAAGAAGCATAGTGAAACTTGCAAAACTGCCTTCTAGAACAGACAGATGCCCACTAGCTACCAATCTGGCCTGAGTCACCAAGTTGGGTCTGTGACCACCATAGGCTTCTGTTTCTGAGGGCCCAGGAGCTAAGATGTGGACCACTGTGTACCCACCATCACCAGGCCCACTGTCTTCCAGGAGTGTAGAGGAGGAAAATGAACAAGGAGGTCCAAGAACAGATGAGCCTAATGGCCAACAGTCCCACCTGGGCCAAGTCCTGGGTGTGCAGCTAGCAGGCGCTTCCCCACTCTCAGAATTAATGATTGCACACAGGTAGCTTCCTGGCTCTCAGGGGTTAGTGGCTGGAGACATTTTGAAGCATCAGTAACCATTTATGGTTAGGTGAGACTTTTCTATCATTAGCCACCTTTTATTATTTTTCCAGGAGCCACTATGCACCTGGTCAAGAGTCTCAAGACATTGTTGGACCATTGCTAGGGGGAACTGGGCCAGTCCTGGATGACATGATTCAAATCAGCATGTGACTGCTGAGCTCCAGCCTTAGGTGGACCATGCTTGGTGATCAGAGATCAAGATCAGAGCAGAGAGTGCAGGGAAAGAGCAGGGGTGTGCTAGACAGCAGGGGGGGTAGATACCCAGAGAACTGGATCTGATTGAGTGCATGCAAACTCAAAGGCTTGAAGGCCACCCGAGTGAAGAAAGGGGACTGTCACTTAGACCTGAAAGAGATGTCCTTAGAGACTAGGCAGCCTACATGCATGGGAGGAGGTGTTCTTGAGTACCTAGAAAGGAACAGAGACCCTGTGAGAAAGGAAGCTCTCGGCTGAGGGATGGAGCAGAGTCCCATGTCACCCGAGCCTGCAGATGCTGGAGGGAGCAGTGGGAATGGGGGGACATAGACATCAGCTCCTCCGATTCCTTCTTTTCCTGAAGGAAGAGCCACCAAGCCTGTCAGAGCTGGGGTTGAGTCCGAGAAGCTATTTGAAGGCAATTCCCAGCCTAGGCTATATGCTGGCTCCAGTTATATCAAAGGACTTGACATTGTTTTCATAAAGCATCCACTCCCACCAACTGCAGCTGGGACAGAGAACAGGAGTGAACAGCCATGGTGGAGAAAGCCGAGCTGAGGAGTACCTGCTGGCCTCCAGAGGAGGCAAGAGTCAGGCAGGGGCAGCTGATGACCCTCGGGTTGAAAGCCAGCATTTTCCCTGCAAGCTTTCAGTTTTGATTGCAAGAAGTGAGCACACACAGCAGTGAGGGGCTGGGACCCTCCACGCGAAGGCAGCATTTCTGTTAATGGGTGGAGATCAGTGCTCACTAACGCCTTTATTGACATTTTTATTTTTCCATATGTTTAACTCTAGTTAATTAATTTGCATAGAACTCCGCTGAGGAAGGATGCTCTTCTCATTTTTATTTCACAGATGAGAGCCATAAAATTAGCTAAATTTAAATGGTGTACTTTAGAAGCTCACCCGTTTCTGCCTGCCATCCAGAAATGCAGAAAGAATTCCAGCTATCTGCTGAGCACCATGCAACCCAAAGATCTAAAGTCAGGTGTTGGACGCTGATGTTTTCTGAGCACATTTTGGAACGTGAATCAACTCACTGTACAAATCTATGCCTGGTCGGCAGGGGACTACAGGTCTCCAACATCACCTGGAGGTACTTGGGGACTCTGCCCTCCTCCAGAGCCAGGTGAATTCAGCACAACTCTGAGTCACAGCGGGTCTTATGGTCCTGATTCTGCTTTCCAGGCTCTGGGAGTGAACTGTGTGTGCTCCGATACTGTGTGAAGCAGAGTTCAAGTTGCTTGAGGTGAGTTCCATCTGCTCATTATTTCTTGATATGCTTTGAAAGACTCCGAGAGACTAGACCTGATGATCAGTGTTCCTCCAGACACAAACCCACACGCAAGCACAAGACATGCTGTGAGCGATGGATCTATTACCTCCAGTGCAGCAATGGGCGCAGACATGGGGGCAAATTCTTCAAAGTATGTACACACAGTAGTTTCTGAATCATAAAGCTTTTCAAAGGAGAATGAAGACCTGTGAGGACAGTGAGAAGATCAAATGTGCCAGCGCTGTGCCCTGCTGGGGTCAGGATGCTGGTTCAGGGAATGTCAGTCATCAACTGTCGTGACCTCCACCTTGACCATCTTAAGTTGGGCAGCACTCAACACACTGCAATGCGGACATACATTCCTGAGGGATTGTGTTATGAGCAGAGGCATCTGCCCTTGACAGGTGGGAAATGTGTGTGTGTGTGTGCGTGTGTGTGTAGTGTGTATGTGTGTGTGGTGTGTATGTATGTGTATGTGTGTGTGTTTAAAACTGGGTACCTGGTATAGGAAGTAGAGCTCGAGGCCAGCATCTCTCGAAGTGAGAACCCCTCCTAGTACCAATGCCCCTGACTGTATGAACCCTGTGGCTAGTGTTTGTCCCTGGTACTTGTTGTTGTCGTCAGCTTTCTAGTTGCTGCGCAGAAAGAACCCAAACAAAAGTGGCTTGTAGAGGAATGGGTTTATTTGACTTACGGACTCGAGGGGAGACTCCATCCTGGCAGGGAAAATGATGGCATGAGCAGAGGGGTGGACATCACCTCTGCCACAGCACTGCAAACAGCGGCAGGAAGGTGTGCCAAACACTAGCAAGGGGAAGCTGGCTTATAACCCCCATAAGCTCGCCCCAACAACACAGCTCTACTGAGGTTCTAATTCCCGAATTGCCATCCTCTGAGGATCGGTCTATCAGAACACATTCATTTGTTTGTGGGGGACACCTGGATCAAACCATGACACTTGTGATGGTATGGGGTTGGGGGTGGGAGCCGTTTGTGTTCCCTTCCAGGACAGGAGATCTGCCTAGTTGTTCCTGATTGCATGGCACAAAGGATGACTTGGTCTGTCAAACATGAAACACAAGGATAATACAGGCCCTGAGTAAGGGATGCCCAGTTCCATCAGAGACAGCTTCCTGGGAGGTTTTGATCCACTTCCCTTTCCATGTGCAGGTTACTGAGGGGCCTAGATGGAGTCTTCACCTCTAAGAAGGAGGCTGAGTAAGCTCAGTGACGGTCCACACAGCCAGTTAGGGCAATGGGTGCAAATCAAAACATCTAGTTCCTTTTGTTGCACTGTGCCCAGCCTGGTCTTATGGAGAAGGGTCAGCTGGCTGCACTTGCCTCTGCCCCTGGGCATTTCTGATCACGAGTGGGACACCTCCCTGTCCAGGCACTGTCCTCTTTCCCTGCTGAATGGCTCCTGCCTCACTCTTCAGATGAGATCCCAGAGTGTACTGTGTGAGCATCAGGAGGAAGTGCAGACAAAACCTACATGCTAGACCTGCCATCCTTGTTTACTGGTCTTCAGTGAGATGGAGACCCCATCAGGATGTCATCTCTGATATGAACAACACATGGGACACAGGAATGGTGATGGGCACGTGGGATCCCCCTTTGAGGACACCAAACCTTCTGATAGCCATGGCCCACCAGCGTATTAGCAACATGAAGTGGATCTCACAGGCAGGCCTCTAGACCCAGGCTTGGGCATTGCACTTTGCTGCTTTCTTCTCTGGCCAGAATCATGCAGTAGCCATCACTGTAGCCCTGAATAGTGACCAGCTGGAGGACACGACTAACCCAGCCTAGTGACAGGGAAGAAAAGGACACTATCAGCAGCCACATGGACCACCACTGAGGACAGCCAAAGTGACCATCCTGTGGCTAGGCCCTGCTGCAGGACAGCCCTGCTGGACACTCTGGAAGCAAAGACTCATGGCCTGTGGGGACAGACCCAGCTGCCCCCCAAGAATGTGGCCAGAAAGCAGTGCTTTTCCCATAGATGCTAAGAATCGGTCCTTCTCCATTCCCTACCAGAGGGGAGAAGCGTCAGGTCTGGGGGTGTGTCCCTCACTGCTGACTGGTCCATCTGGCTATTTGTATGTCTCCAGGGCCACCTCAGTGGCATGGTGCAGGATCTATAGAAAGACTGGAAGCTCAGTTTATGGTCCACTTGTAGTCACCAGAATGGTGCTGTCACCACCTGCCCACCACCAGGATATTGCTGTAATGCCGCCACAGAGAATACTCCCAGGTGTCACTAGTATGTATTTAGCTCTCTAGACCTATCCAATGGACTTCCTTTATTAGGATCTCTGTGCTGGCATGGTGCTGTTTCCAGTTCCCAGCTGTGTTTTAGCTGGTCACACAAACCCACCAGAGCAAAGGAAGCCAGGGTATAAGAGAGAAATCTCCCAGGTGATTGTGACTAAGGCATGCTGATGGTCTGCTGTGGGTGGTGCTAAGGGCACCAAGCTAGTACGTTCCAAGCAGATAGCCACACTCACACCCTGCCTTCCTACCAGGACATTGCACTAATACCAGATACAAGGACCTGTGGCATTCAGAAGAAAGTTCATTCTCGTATATTTCAAAAGACAGTGAAAGCTGGCATGCATGCTGGCCAGCCTAGGGTCCCGCTCTGTAGGAGTCACCCATGTGTGGTCAAACCCTGCCCAGTGCAGCTTTTTCTGCCCCGTCCTTCATGCAGCCTCTCTTCAGTCCCTACTGGTGCTGCCACTGTGTGCCATCTGCCCCCAGTCTGGCCTTGGTCACTGAGCCACACTTCGCTTGGGACTCTGCTGATGATCCCGTATTTGTGCTCTACCAAAAGCTGTTTCTATTTTCTTGAATTCCTTTCTGTGAAGATGCCTGTGGCGCAGCCCACGCACAGCCTTCTGGGACTGTCTTTCAATTAACCTCACAGAAGTTCTGAGACCCATGAGAGGCATGCCAGAGATAGCTTCCAAGCAAGGAAAACCTCAAGGTCACAGAGCTCTGGATAATAAGCCATCTCTGATCCCCATGTCTCAGCACAGAGCTCTAGGCAAAGAGCAGGCCCTCTTTGGAACAGTGCTCTGAATGTAGTTTTATAGGGAGAATCATGAGCTTGGATGCCTGCGGTGAGGGGTCCCCCTGAGAAGGCGTTGGTCCCCCAAGAATGCAGTTATAAAACATGGTTGTCCCTAGACAGGGCTCAGGGCTCCCAGATCCCAGTTCAGACACTGTTGGCTCCAAGCTATATGTACCATGCTATATGTTTGCTTGTTTGTCTACCAGAATCAGAACCCCAATCTATTAAATGTATTTTCATTTATTTATTTGTGAGGGGAGAGAGAGAATATGCATAGGCATGCCAAGGCCTCTTGCCACTGCAAACAAACTCCAGATGCAAGCATCCCAGTCTATTAAAAATAACCAAAGGAAACACATAACTTTGTGGAGAATGGCCAATGCCAGTGGTTTGCTGGAAGTCCAAGAACTTGTGCAAGCCACCAGAGGCTCCACAAACTACCAGATGAATGTAAATTTTCCCACTCTACCTCCTCTATCTCCTACCTGAGCTTTCTTTCTTTTATTTTCTTTTAATTTCCTATAACAGTGGAAATTGCTGTGGGTTCACACACCTCTCTAAAGACCAGGACCCTGGCTTACAAATTTCCATTGCATAGTTATCCTAAATAAAAAATTAATTTCAATAAGGAGGACGATACCCAACTGATCAGGGGTGGGGGGGGATTGGGGAATTCGGGATAACAATGCATTGTTTGCCCACTAAATAATGTAACTCATTATGGACAATAAATATATATTTTAAAAAATCCACATGATCCTATTCTGGAAAATCAAAAATCTTTAGCTAAAAAAAAAAAAAACTGTGGAAGCAGAAGGTAATCCCTCATTTAGACCCTTGCTTTAGAACTTGGGTGGAAAGACCAGCCAGTTTACAGGATTTCCTTCTTCTTTTAGGTTTTTTTTTAATATATATTTATTGTCCATAATGAGTTACATTATTTAGTGGGCAAACCATGCGTTGTTATCCCGAATTCCCCAATTCCCCCCCTCCCCATCCCTGATCAGTTGTATATCCTCCTCCGTGGGCTGTCTGTATTAGTCCTTGTGGCAAGGGATCCTGTATATCTTAGTACTTTTAAGTAACTCAAACAGGCCAAATCAGTGGTCACACAAACAAAGAAATGATACTCTCAACTTGTTCAATGGCCATAGGGTGGCATTCAGTAGTATCTAAGACTTCAATTTAAGTCCTTATGGTATCAGGAGTGAGGGGACACCTTGGAATTCCCTGGACTAGAGTGGCATCCTGGCTACAGGGAATGAGAGGGAATTCAAGGAGGCAAAATATATGGGCAACTAATAAACTCTCAGAAGGTACCACCTTGAGTGAGTTTAAGATTTGAATTTATTCCCACTGTGATGTGTCCTCAACACACACACAGAGCCCAAAGTGAACGCTGTGTTCATGTTTCTGTTGGTAGGGCTGATACTGCTTTTCCAAGACGTGCCCTGTATGTGTGGATATAGCACACGAGAACTCTCGGCAGTGTTGGGATTTTTAGTGCAAGGAGAAAAGAAACCTACAGCACTTAGAAGGTTAACTTGGTCTAGCCCTAAATTTGCATCCTAAGTACACGTGTGAACTGCAGGGACACCATCTTTTCAGAATTCCCCCACTGGCTCAACTCTGCACAGGTGGGGAGTAGATCTTTCAGCATCTGGATGGTGGCATCTAGGAGCCAGTAAAGTACCAAGTGGGACATGACTCCTCATGGGAGTGGGCAAGGTCTGTGCGTGGAAGGGACACAGATCCGTATGCTGCAGGCACACGTGGTGGGTCTCTTCAGGTAGCCACCATTCCTTCTCAGGGAAATAGTAGGAAAGGCTAAGAGCCAGGGACAGGGACGCTGTGAAAGGAGAAGTTGTGTCCTCTAGTTTCTGGAGTCTCCAGGTGGGAGAGGAAACAGGTAAGTGACAGGAGGAGGGTGTTTGGGCTACATAGCTCTAAGGAAGCCCTGGCCATGAAAGGTGCATCCTTCCAGAAAAGAGAGCTCTTCTGGCACAGGGAGAGATGGATGAAAAGGGAAGGGATGAGTGTGGAGGATGGAGGGGACCCTGCAGAGCACGTGGCCCCATCAATGGATCTGCAATAATACTTTTGGCTGGGTCGAGGGGGAGGCAGTCAGTTTATGAATAGAAGGCATCCACCAATATTTGTGTAAGTAGCCATCATAGAAAAATATGCTTTTTTTTTTTTTGAAAGAAAGGCTTATTGGCCTATGAGGCTTTCAGCCGGTAGGTAGATCCTGAGGGTAACATTCATGTGAGGTGCACTCTCTGCAGTGGGAGAAGCCAACCATCTGTGGCTGGGCATCATGGACGTCCGAAGAGCCTGAAGGAAGGTAATATTACCATTTAGGTGCTCAACCAAGGCAGCATCACAGCAGAGCAGGGCTCAGAGGCCTGGCTTCTGAGAAGACATGTTCTAAGGCAGCTATTATGAAACAGAGGACCATAGTGAGGACTGAAGCAGAGGGCCCAGCATGACCAGGCTCCTGCAGGCTCTGTGGAGAACCAGTGTGAAGGTTTGGATCAGATGTCCCCCATAAATTCATATGTTCTGAATGCTAAGTCCCCAGCCGATGGTAATTTGGGAGGCGGAGCCTTGCTGCAGGGGGTGTGCTGTCAAGAGCAGGCTTATGGGTGCTATAGCCACTTCCCCTTGCCAGTGTTTGGCTCACGCTCATGCTGCTGTGGCAGAAGTGATGTCCAGCCTCTGCTCATGCCATGCTTTCTCTTGCTGTCTTGGAAGCTGAAAGCCAAAATAAACCCTTTCCACCCATCAACCGCTTTTGGTAGGCTGCTTTGTGCAGCAATGTGAAGGTAACTGCAACCACCAGGTTTGCTTGTACTGAACATTGGGCCACTTGGGAGTGAGCAGGATCCTTTACAGAGCACAGCAGCAGGGGATCCCAGACGGCCACCATGTCACACAGCCACAGAATGAAGCCCGAGTTTGACTTTCATCAAAATAAACTAAACTATAAGAAGAAAAACAAAACCTGGCCTCCATTTAAAAATTTGCACTGACTTACATGAGACAGTGATTAATTTGCTGTAATCCTTTGTCTCTTGTGCAAAGATAACACATTTTTCATACGTCGCTCTTATTCTTTGATTGAAAGCCGGAGTTTGTCTCCAGATCACAGTCAAAATGCATATGGTTAAACTATGATTATGGCTGGTTTTCAGTTTCTCTTTGTATTCACCCCTTATTCTTTCATCACATTTATTAATTTATTATTCAGCAGCCATTCATTAAACCCAGGAGTTTTCCATGGTTCCTTGAGAAAGGCACAGAGCTGCACAATTTCCTTCTAGAACTGTGAGAAGCAAGTGAAGTCTGGGTGCCCTTGTTGTGTCATCTTGACCAAGGAAGTACCGAAGGTCAGCCCAGACCAGAAGTCAACATGAAAGTTTACCGTTATGTTACAGCACCAGGTAATTACATCTCAAGTGATTGCATCTCAGAGTGTCCTGGAAGAGAGGGATGCAGCAGGGTCCAACCTGAAAGCTGATGTCAAGTTCAGGTTTCTAGAGCCAGCAGCCAGGACTGCATTGTGGCGTAAAGTGTAGGCACTGCTCATCAGCCAGCCAGGCCTAGACCATGGAGGAGGACCATAACCATGCCAAGACTCTAAATACAGGTATGCATCCCAAGCATCGCACTGAGCTTGCTGTCCCTGTGCTGTGACACATCCTGGTGCAGCTGACCCTCATTTGCCTCCCAACATATTCTGGAAGCTTCCTATGCTGGATGTAGCTGGTGGCCCACCGACTATCATATGAATTGCACAGTACCTGGAGTTTTCCTTAGGAAACTCCAAATTCTGGATGGAGTGCAGAGTTACAGGGAAGGGAACCCACACCAATGTGTGCTAACAGAGGGGCTCACAGAGCTCTCAGCGCCCTCCCATCAAGGCAGGACCAGACCAACACAGCTGGAGGAGATGGCCAATGGCACACAAGGTTCTACCATTGTCAGCCTCCTGGTTGTTTCCACTGCATCAGAAATGATGGCACCGAGGTGCTTTCCCAGTTGCTATGCAAGTGCACTAATATTCCCAAAAGATTCTGATTTCATTACAATATCATTTACATTGCGGTTTTGACAGACACCCTCCCGTTTTCTAGAGAAAGCATGCTTTCCTTTCAAATCTCCTGAGACCCGTTTGTTTATGATAGTAGGAGATCATGAGAGTGTACTAAAACATTGCACAAAGGAACTGATTAGGATGTGTTGTTCCTTTAGACACAAGCCCAGGGACACCTGCTTAGCTATACTGACAAAGGACAAAGGCAGAAAGACTTGGACACACACCTCCATAAACACCGAGGCTACTTCCCTCCAACCCCAAGTTCCTTGATTCTTAGATCAGCCTTTGGATGAAAGAACAGCTCCTTCATGGGAAAAAGACTCCTAAATCCAGAGGACAGCCAGACAGAGGCTATTGAAATACCATGATCTAACTACACTAGAACTAATGGTCAAAGCCAAACACAACCTGCTTATTAGAAAGTGCATTTAAATGAGGAAAAGTACCCAGTTGTAATCCAAGCCTGGCATCTGGCCTGCCTCACATCCTAGCTGTGTAACCAAGTGGGTAAGGGTGTTGGCAACACTTTCGCCATCGCCTTCTTTCTCCTGGTCTTCACCATTTGTTCTCAGGATAATTTCACCTTTTGTTGAGTGAGACAAAACTGTGTAAATCAAGGCAACGAGTGTTCTTAATCAGAACTGGGAAATTAAGTCACCTTGTGCAGTTCTTCTGTGGCCTGAGATGGAGGCAGGAGTCCAACAAACCATGGTCAGTGCTCCTCCACTGCCTCCGCATAGGTGCACTTGCTGAGGACCCTATCTCTCCACAGTGCTCCCTCCTGGCAGGGGAGAGGTGGCTCGGGCTTGGCCCGCAGAGCAGCGGCCATGCAGAAAGCAGAGGAGACAGTTTGGGTTCCCCTTGGATCTACATCCCACCTTGCAGAACTTGGGGTGCCCGTAAGCCTCCATGGATTCATATTGGCTTCCTGAGCCCATTTTCATGTCTTTGGCAAGACACTGAAGGGGAAATAGAAGGTATATTTGGAAAGCATGGGTGGTGAGTTTGGATTAAGTGTTTTTCAAGTCTGAGAAACCTGTGCTTTTTCTATGAGTGTGCACGCTGGGCCCTCCTGACCTCTCTGGCAATTTGTATTACACCAATCACACTGGAAGTACCATTTTTCTCTGTCACCATGATGCAGAGGATTTTTGTTTGTTTGTTTGTTTTAAAATATATATTTATTGTCCATAATGAGTTACATTATTTAGTGGGCAAACAATGAGTTGTTATCCCCAATTCCCCAATGTTATCTCCCCTCCCCATCTCCAATCAGCTAGATATCCTCCTCCTCCGTGGGTCGTCTGGATCAGTCCTTGTGGCAGGGGACCATGGATAGCCTAGTACTCAGCCCGGTCCTCCTGGCACAAGTGTGTTGTTACTGAGGGGTGCCATGCCTCTGGATAGTCTCCCCCACCACGGCTCTCACAATCTTTCCGCCCCCTCTTCCGCTCAGTTCCCTGAGTCGTGGTGGGTGAGTATTAAGGCTGCTTTAATGTTGTGCGCTTAAGGGGCTTTGTGTCGAAAACTGTTGGTTTCTGTCACCCTGGCTTATCCTGTGTTGATTGAATGGCTGTGGCTGTGGGTCCTTTGTTCATCCCATCATTCTCTGCAGGGCTCCATATGGATCCTCCATGGTATGACTGTGGTGGCTCATCTCTTGTGAGAATCTCAGTTATCAGCCTACAGTCGGTTGGTGGGGTTAGATGGGCCACAACTCTCTCGCTGCATCCTGAAAAATACAAACACAATCTCCATCGGAGAGTGAGATCAGTATAGGTTAACAAATACACACAATTCTGGATTACCTAGATACTATTTTTAGTAGCCTCTTCGTAAATTGGTCCCATAGCACATCTTTTCTTGGGAGCCCAAGAGTACCGGATCTGGTGCATATCGCACTGATTCCCCAGTTCCAGTCAAGGGCTTCCCCTCACTAAGTGGAATATTTGGCCAAATTTAAAAGCTGTTGATTGTCTCCCTCAGGCCCAGGCTCCTCCATTGCACAAGTGCTCCTTTCTTGGTTCGCTGTTCTCTCCCAGTAGGAGGTGTGGTCAGCCTACTCATGGCCGCAGTCTGTGTTTCATGCCAGTGGTCTCTGTTTACTCCAGTGTCTTGATCACTTCCCTTGGAAGATTGTGCAGTGCCTTCTAGCACTTCACTAACTACCTTCTGGGGGGTGGATACCATTCTGGACCTTGAAGGGTCTCTCTATGCTGATTGATGGCATTCTGTGGTTTCTTCAGCAACAGGGTTTTGCCTCAGGCCTGGGGAGGTCACTCAAGAGCTTGACAGAATTCTGTCTTGTTTTTGGAACCTCATGGGTCACTTTGGTCAACAGCTCAGTGAGGGAAGTAACCAGTGGCTAGGACCAGGGGTTGTCAGACTGATCAATTATTCACAGGCTTAGACTCTCTCCCCTAATACTCATGGCCCCTCTTACCAGTCAATGCCCACTACTTGCTCAATAGGTTACAGTATGCTCGTGAGGATTTTATGTTTTTGAACCTAATTTGGTTTAGAGGATTTAATGCAAGTGTCACATATCAGAGACCTTCAGAGAAGATGTTGAAAAAGAGTCATGTCTGAAGGCATTATAAAAAAAGCTTTAGGATTCATTTATTTGAATATTGTCAAATAAAATAAGATCCAATTTGGCAAAATTTACTTTACAGTCCCCTCTCCCTGGCCACATTTTTCACTTCCAGGCATTGGAGCTGCTCCGAGAGATGCAGAAACGTCACTTACTGCAAAGCACACTCCATCTTCCCAACAGCCGGGTTGAGCGCGGCTGGAAGCCCACACACGGCCTCATACCTGGAGGTAAGGAGCGGAGCAGCAGGCTCCACATCTGAGCACACACACCTGCATCCATGAAATGCCTCCTCCTGCGCCCCATCTTCCCGATTGGCTGAAAGTGACATCACAGAAGCCAACAATCGAACATTTAGGAAAGTCCAGGTAACCCACTGTGGTGACTAGCGATCCACACCTTGCCAGTCTTCCAGGGTCTCACTGATAGCGTGGCAGAGATTGAGAGAATGCAGAAAAGAGGCTCCTGCAACGAGCGGTTATTAGCACCCTTGTTCTGGTGGCCTCAGCTGCAGGGTAGTGAAGGACCACTATGGAGAAGCGAGCACAGCACAGATGCCAAGGGGAAGTAGAAGCAGTGGTGTTAACAGCCTCCTGCAGGGGGGTCTTGAGCCACTGTGTGCCCACTCATCCCTAGAGAGCTTGGCCAGCTAGTTTTACTCATGGGGGTTAACAGCTTTGGGGGGCATAAAGCACTTGGTAGGCAGTTGGTTTTCTGTTAGGAGTTATAAAGAAATCACATCTCACTCCAGCAGCAGTATCCAAAGAGTGACCTCTCCCCTCCATGCTGTTATGACAAAATGCCACAGGCTGGGTTGTTTGTACACAGTAGAAATCATTTCTCACAGTTCACCAAGTCCAAGGTCACTCCTCCAGAAGATTCCTGGTCTGCTAAGGGCATCTGTCCTCCTGGTGTGCACACATGGGGAAAAGGCAGGGGGCAAAGGGGACTGAGGAGCCTCTCCTGCATTTGATGAAGGCACTACCTTATTCTTAAGGCTCTGTCCTTGTAGTATTGTCACCTCCCAAAGACACCCCTTCCTAATATCACCACATTGGGAATGAAGGTGCCTCATATGAATGTTGGGAACACCTTCAGACTGTAGCCCAGGGTCTGGTTTTGTGCACACATATAATTAGAATGTGTGCCATCCAGTCATATCAACTTACATGACATCTCATAATTTTTCTCAACAGACATTCATCAATCACCTTCCTCATATAACACACTCCCCCAGCTCACTGGAATACACTTAATAATACTATGGCACGTCTGGAAAGTTTTCATCTCAAAAGACTACAGAAGAGGCCAGAAAGCTGCCTGGCATAGCCATGTGCAAGGCACAGTCTCTGGGCTGTGTGATGTCACTTCCTTCCACCCTCACAATCAGGACAGGGAGGTTTTGCTGTGGTAACAATCCCCCCCAACCTCCCCCCACCCCAGTCATCAGAGGTCTACACAACATCGGTTACTTCCTGGTCCTGTTGACATCCTGTCTTCTTGAGGGCACCGGCTCCCTGGGATCTCTTCATTCACGATTCCAGCTCCCAACTCCATTGTCTTTTGGTGTCATTCTGCCCTTCTTTCCTTAAAGTGTCCAGAGAGTGGGGACAGCACACTGGATCATAGAAAACTGAAACATTAAATGCTTCTCCCCAGAAGCGATCGATCCATGCCACCTGCTCGCCTTTGAGCAGCCTAAGCAGAGCACCTGATCTTGACCATCCCCCTGGGGGTTGAGGTGGCATCTTCCTGCTCAAGGAGAAGAGAGCAACCCCGTATTCCTCCATGGGAATTCCACAGGAGATCCTCAGAACCCTAGCACACTGACAAGGGAAAAGACTTGCAGGAAGACCACACTGTCCACACATGGCAGCCAAGTTAGAAACCCTAACAACTTACCTCTCAGTGGAACTGCCCACTGCCTCAGCTTGCCAGGCTGTGGTGGGTACCAGCCCTACAATCCAAAGCTGTGGAG
>PVHP010001137.1:102510-114382 GCA_004024765.1 Zapus hudsonius
GAGCAATCCAGGCTCATCTTCAAAGAGGTCTGCCACTGAACCCCACTGCTTGTACCTTGTAGAAAGGCAAGAGGCATGACTGTCACCCACATGGAGGTCTTTCAGAAGGACCCCCAATGTAAAAGTACAGCCGGGGGTTTGCGCATATGCACTTTTACACTGGAATTGCCTCTCACAGACCTCCATGTGCACTTGAAGTGACCTTCATTACTACACTTCTACATATGCACACAGGAAGGATGGTGTGTGGAAAGTGCCCTGTGTATGTGTCATCCACACAATCATAACACGAAAACCAATTTTGCATTAAAGACCCAAGAAATTTCCCATCCTTGATGATCCAGATTGTAGCACACAGATAATATGACAGTTGAGGTTGTTGAGCTGGGGACACAATTGGAGACAGACAGGAAGGTCAGGCCGGCTGGTAGTCAGGTTAGTCGCTCACATGCCAGTAATCACAGATCAGCTAACATTCAAATATCTCAGGAGGGGTCACATGCTAACTCAGGTCCATCCATCAATGTCTCTTTGTGGTTCTCAGAAAACCCGGGGAACTGTTTCCTCAAATGCTTGGCCCTGACTCTACTCTGTGAAGAGTATTTTGAAATCTCTTTAAACCAGTGCCCAAGCCAACATGTACATTGTCACCAAGGTCAGACTCCCTGCACCCCCATGTGACCCCCCCCAACTCTACAGCTCTGGATGGCTACATAATAACCCTTCCTTCCCATCTGACAGATTTGCAGTTGGCTCCGAGATCAGGATCACTTCGGCTGAGTGCTGGCCATTTTGAAATCAGTGTTCTCTGCTAATGCAAAACTTCATGCATTTCTGGGCTAAGAGTTGTGCAAAGCAATGTAACATGTTCCATACAGGGTAGAATGTACACCACACCTCTTGCATATGTGTATATGGTGTGTGTCTGCATGTTCAGACATGTGTGGGAACATGTGTATGTGCGGGCTCATGTATGTAGAAGCCAGAGGACAAACGTGGGTGTCTTCCTCAGTTCCATCCTCCACCTCTTATTGAGATAAGGTCTCTCTCTGGCCAGAAGCTCACCCATTAGGCTAGACTGTCTAACCAGCAAGCTCCAGGAATCCCCCAGTCTCTACCTCCCCAGATCTGAGATTAGAGACATGTGCCAACACACTCAGCACTTTTGACACAGGTACTGGAGTCAGGTTCTGGTCCTCATGCTTGTCAAGTAAACACTCTACCCACTGAGCTTTCTCCCCAGCCAGCACATCCATCTCTTAAATACCTTCCATTTGGCCCAGCTGAGTAAACACAAATACACAGCACAGGGTCAAGAGGTGGCCATGCTTAGATCCCACTTTGGACCAGAGGGAAAAGAGAGTCTGAGGGAAGAAGCAATGAGAGGCTGGCTGTTTTGAAACTGTGAGTAAACAGCAGAGCAAGGTCAACTCCAAGGAAACAGACTTTTATTAAAATGACGTCAGGTACTATTTAAGCTACACTTGATAAATATTTTATCTGAATAGATGAAGATTCAAGCTGACTCAGAAATGCCTGTCGGATCCCGACCTCTCCCAGGCACATTCTCGGGAAGTAGGAAGCAAGGCTGGCAGCATGAGGCCCCTGACAGTCAGCTAGGAGCGGCTTGGCCTTCCACTCCAGCCTCTGCTTGGGCTTCATTGAATGAACCTGAATGAACAAGTGAAGCCATCAGCAGGGAAGCTGCCAGCTGCTGATCTCTTTCCTAAGACAGAGGCGCTCTGGTTGTGTTACATGACAGTGAGGGGAGATAAAGGGACTGGGAAGGTGACTCAGTGGCCAAAGTGCCTGCCTTGCAAGAACATGGACCCGAGTTTGGATCCAACAACCCATGTCAAAGTAAGGTGGGATTACACATACCTGTAATCCCGCTGGGGAGGTGGAGACAGGCGGATCCCCAGGCTTGCTTTCTAGCTAGTTTAACTGAATTGGTGACCGCTGGGTTCAGTGAGAGACCCTGAATCAAAAAAATTAGGTAGAGAACAACTGAGGAAAACACCCAATATCAACATCTGGCCTCCATTCCCACATGGACATACATGCATGCATCAACACACATGTGAACATGCATCCACACAGAACACACATCCCCATGCAAGAAATGAGAGAGAAGGGAACTGTGGATAGTTAATCACCTAACTAAAAACTTATATGCATCCAAACTCAATTTTATGATTGATTTTTACAAAACATCAGGAAAGATTTACATTCAATTATTTTCTATAATTCAAATAACATTTTTTTCTCTTTTTGTATGTTCTGGAACTTTAAGAAAGTTACACTGAAAACAACAAAGTGTTAAATACAGTGGGTAACAATGTGTGAGAAAGCAGCAGGGAAAACAGTTCAAAATAGATGTGAAGTCCCTTTGGCCAAAGAAAGGGACGTGACCACAGAGCACCCCAAAGACAGCAAACTTAAGGAGGAGGATGAGGGTTTTGAGACACTAAACTGGCATTGGACCCTAGTGTAGGGTGATGTGGTCTGAACGTCTGTCTGTGCCTGTAATTCATAGGCTGAATCTTTACCCCAATAATTGAGACTAAGTAACAACTCATAAATATGGAAACTCTCATCCCCAAGGTCCTGGAATATGTGGCCTTTGGGAGGGATGAACTTGTGAAGGTGGAGTTCACTTGTGTGGTTCCTGTCCTCACAAATGGAACCCAGAAAGCTGCCTTGAGCCTCTCAACAGTAAGCCCAGAGAGCAGACCTCAGCCAACACCAATCTTATTACCTTGACTTTGGAACCCCTGTGCCCACAATATGTTCATGCTGCCTGAGGTCACTGGCATTGGACTTTACTAGAACAGTCCACCTGGATTACACCATGACATGGTAGCAGGGGGGGGACATGCCGAGGTCTGACACACACCTTCCTGCCACCTCCCAGAGATGTCACAGCTTATGGAAGTGTCCACTGGACTGTATCCCACAAACTCAGATTGAAGTGAAGTTTTCAGATTTTTCTATCCCTTCTGTTGATTCCAAGTTGAAATATAAGTTTACTTTATGTAGCTCTGACAGTAACAGTGCCTTACAGAGACTATACTAAGCTGTAATTGTGCACAAGTTCAGCTTGTTCTGGGTGTGCAATAGGGTGTACTGAGGACACAATCAAAATAAGTACCCACATTAATAAAGTAAGAATACATAAGCAGATGCTAATGATATATTTTAAAAATACTAATTTTTAAGAAAAAATTCTTAGTAATATACAAGAAGAAATCATTGCTTAATAATTTTTAAAGATCTCCACCTCTAACAAATAGCTAAGGCCAGAGAATTTTATGTTCAGGACAAGAAATGAGACTAGGAACATAGCTAAGTTGGTGAAGTGCTGTTCCATCCCCACAACCCACTTAAAAACGCCACACGGGTCGGAGCACGCCTGCACCCCAGGACTCCCGGGGCTTTCCAGAATCTGGTCTAATCTAATTGCCGAGCTCCAGACCAATAAGAGACACTATCTCAAGAAGAGATGGGTAGCATTCTTGAGGAATGACACCCAAGGTGGTTCTCTGGCTTCCACAGGCACGTGCACATGAACTCACACACGTCCACCTACACACTCATGTTTTCCTGTGTACTGACATACAAAAGAACAGAAATGAACTTAGTAATATGATTTTTTCCTGTCAGTGAAATCTGATTAGAAAAATGCACGATTTAGAAAAATAAAGATAAGAAGACAATATGATTAGTATTTGCTGAAGATAAAAATGTCTACCTAAGAAATTCAAAGGACTTAACTGAAAACACCATAACTAGTGAGAGAGGTGATTTGTTAGGGTAAATTTATACAAAATTCATGCTAACATGTTGATCAGTGTACACTAAGCATATCTGGGAGAGAAGATAAAATTTGTAAAACATGCATACATGTGTGTGTGTAGGAATGACAGAAAAAATAAAATAAATAAGCAGAAAAACAATACCCTACTAATATGATGTTCTGGTAAATAAAAACACATAAGAAAGCTCAAAATGTAACTCTCTATATTCTAAATGTATCAAATTTGTAAATTAAGAGCTAGTCTAATTCACATTATGTCTAAATTGAAATTAAAGGATTGCAAAATTACTCTAAAATTTATTTGAAATAATAACTACCTACCAAATCCTCACTTTAAGACACCAAGTGGCAAAGTCCCAGACAAAGTCATGATCACGAGCAGGATCGAAAAGCCACATTAGCAGTTGGCATGCCACTCATGAGAGGTGACCCATGATTTTAAACCATTTAGCAATAAATTAAATATTGAATATATGAAAATATAAGTCCCAAGCAGTAGACAGGTAACATGGCCCACGCATATAGCAATACATGGTTAGTACCAATGTCATTGTTTGAATATAAAACGTCACCCTCAGACATTTTCTTTTTTTGATTGTCCAAAATGAGTTACATTATTTAGTGGGCAAACAATGAGCTGTTATCCCCAATTCCCTGATGCCACCCTCCCCCATCCCCAATCAGCTGGATATCCTCCTCCATGGGTCGTCTGGATCAGTCCTTGTGACAGGGGACCATGGATAGCCTAGTATTCAGCCAGGTTCTCCTGGCCCTAGTATGTTGTTACTGCCCCTCAGACATTTTCTATTAAAGCCCAGACTTCTGGGTTGTTTTGCTATTTTGGGAGGTTCTAGAAACCTTAGCAAGTGGGGCCTAGCTGCATAAAGTTGCCCCCCTGGGTTTGGTTTCTTGAGTTTTCTTGTCTTGAGTCTTTTCTGCCTGTCTTTGTTTCTTGCTCTCTAGGCACTGAGCAATCTCCTCCCCCACCCCATGTCCTTCCTCAGCCCATGGGCCAAGTGGGTGGACTAACATTCTGGTGTCTTCCCCAGTACATGGGGCCAAGCGGGGACCCTCTGATGTCCTTCTCCATCATATGGGGCAAAGCAGCTGTGGACTGACCCTCTGAAGCTGTGAGCCAAAGTGGTTCCTTCCTCCCCTGAAGTATTCAGTCACAGTAACAAGAATGATAACTAATACAGTCAATGAAGAGTAAAAGTAAACAGGTGAAATTATTTTTAATAATATATTTTACTTATTAAAATAAGTAACAATAGGCCGATAGCTGACATTCTGGCAAGAGATGAGCCATTCCAGACCTACCATGGAGGATCCACATGGAACCCTACAAAGAGTGGTGGGATAAGCAAGAGACCTATAACCACAGCCAATCAGTCAACCCAAGATAAGCAAGCAAGGCAGACACCAACGATTTTCAACACAACCTAAAGCAGAAGTACAGAGACCCCCCAAGACCTCAACAATAAAGCAGTCTTAATACTCACTTACCATGACTCAGGGAACTGAGCGGAAGAAAGATTGTAAGAGCCATGGTGGGGGAAAATATCCAGAGACATTGCCCACCTCAGTAACAACATACAAAGGGGGGTGGAACTGGGCTGACTCCTAGGCTATCCATAACCCCCTATCACATGGACTGATCTAGTTTGCCCATGGAGGAAGATACCCAGCTGATTGGGGACAGGGAGGAGGGAAATCAGGGAATCGGGAATATCAACATATTACTTGCTCATTCAGTGTATCTAATTATGGATTATAAAGATATACTTTATAAAAAAATCAGTATCAATTATGTCTCTTTACCCTCTACTGAATATAGAAATTCCTTTGAAACTTTTTTGCCTTGTACTGGGCAATGGAGACCAGCAGATCAAAACCAACAAGCACTTGCGTTTAGAAGAAGGTCTCTGAAGCTTGATGGCGTGGGGAAAGTGCGTGAGGGCTGACACATGTCCTCAGCTCCTTAAATCATTTCTCCATGAAAGTTGTTCAATCACCAAGGTGCAGTGAGTGCAGGAAGTGCTCTAATCCGTGTGGCACCAATGTGTCTTCTGTCCAAGGACAGTGTCAGGTAGAGGACAGGCCAGTTCTGCCCACTCCATAATGGGAGCAGCAGCAGCTCTGAAAATACTTGGTCAAATTCTATATGTGCATGCATGTGTCTGTCTGCCCACACATGTGCATGTATGTACTTATGTTCACATATGCATATGCACATGTTTATTTATGAGGCTGCAGAAGTAACACTTTGCTAGAAAAATTAGCAAAGATCTTCTAGTAATTTGCAAAAGCAAAACACAAGAGCTTGGTGAGCAAATGAGATTATAACAAAAACTAAGAAAGTCATCCACTTTCAAACACTGGGCCTTTCTTTCTTTAAGAAAACCAAGTTGCTAAAAATGTCTATTAGACACTCCGGGTAGGGCCAGGCCTTTGGAGGCCTGCTTTCTCTCAGGTTTAGAACTTCCCATTGGAGCCGGAGAGGGAAGAGGCTGGATTGCTCACATACCTGCTTAGCATGGGCACAGGCCTCAGGACCCTGCCCCTGCCATATCTGGTGACCTTAGACAACCTAGTTTAGCCTCTCAGATTCTTCATTCTATGTATAATACCCTATGCGTTTGTGAAGTACATGCAGGATTATTGCCTACACCTCCAGGGTGTTGTGAGAATGACATGAGGTCTTGCCTATGTGGAGCCTGGAACTGGGTAGACCAGCAATCCTTCTTAACCACCTACTAGAGACATTTCCTCTTTAGATGATAAATATACATTAAGCATATCCACTTGTAAATTAGGATGATTTATATATAATTATTTAACCAATTAAAGTATCTCTTATTTCTAGTACACAGGTCATTTTCTGTAGACAACATAATTTAATTGAAAAAAATAAGTGTCCGTTGCATCCTGCTATCTCTCTCTAGGTTCCTCTTGGTCATTATTCATGAATAAACAGAGTTGTAGAGAAGCTCGTGATGGCCAATTGAGCAGCATGAACCCCTGACTCACAGAGCACACTTTATCAAACTCAACAACACACACACCCCGTGTGTGTCTGAGTTCATTTGCTGGCTTAAAACCAGGGAGAGGTTGCCAGCATGAGAGAGGAGATCAATACAGGACTTTGCAGAAAGCTGTTAATGTGTGTACTTTGGTATACTTCTGACTCTTCCTTCCTGTTCTTGGTGGCATGGGTTGCAGATGTCTGAGAACAATGCAATGCATTTAGATTTCAGGCAGCTGCATTAACTGCAAAATGTGCAGTTTAGCTATTTAAGTATCTCATGGTTTTAGAAATGGGAGACATTATTCCCTGAGACAGAAATACAGAGAGAGAGAGAGAGAGAGAGAGAGAGAGGGAGAGGGAGGAGGGAGGAAGCTCAGGAAACTCAAAGACCCATGAGACCCCTCCCTGAGGTTATGTAAGCAATATCATGATTGCAGGGAGAGGGGACTCTTCAGAGGAGCTGCCTGAACACTGTGCATAGAGACCCAGAGATGCAGCTTGTCTAAGTCCATTATCCATACTGCACTGCAACTTTTTGGTGATACAACTGCCTTTGGGTCACCCATACTCCTGTAAGCAACCCTTATTAAACTCATTGGCTCACTAAGCTAGACATGCATAAAATTCTTTGGCTTGTCATCAATGCCCTATATGTCTCCCCATAAAGTTATCTAAAACTTCCTTTGGAGAATTTTCTAAAGTTCACAAACTGAAATCTTCCCAATAAAAACTGATGTTTTTGATCTTAGTACATTATGTTTTCTCCAGTGAGCATTTGGCATCTGTATTCTAACCACTCATGGACGCATGGGTATTTGCTCTCATGTACATACATACACCCATACCCAAAGATAAGGAGTGAGAACAGCTCTTTAAACCTGGGTCTTTAGGATTTATAAGACCCTGACAAGAGTTGGAAGCAGGGATTACTACCTCATAGGGGTCCATATTTGGTTATATCTTCAAATTAACTGTTTCATCTAAGGACTTAATGGGAAAAGTAGCATGTGCTAATTAAAGACAATAGGAATCCTGAAATGGCATTTCCCTAGCTTCTAACAGCAGACAGTCACCCACAGCCTCAAAGCCTCCATGGAGCCTGTCCACCAGTGGCATTTCATCCTGGACCCCAGCTGTCATGGTCAGGACAAAGCACTTTGAAGGACTGCTTCTGGGAACTGGGCTGGCTTTCAGATTCTCCTGCCATAATGGCTGACTCCTCTTACTTTTTATTATTCTTTTTCTCCTGATATAATCTCGTCCTTCGTGTGTGTGTGTGTGTGTGTGTGTGTGTGTGTGTGTGTATTTCCCTAGGTAGGATTTCATTCTAGCCCATGGAAATCACCCTGTAATCCCAGGCAGGCTTCAAACTCAATGCTCCTCATACCTCTGCTTCCCAAGAGCTGAGATTAAAGGTGTGCACCACCACACACGGCCCCATTCTTATTATAAATGACATCAGCAAATCCCTGTATGTGATATGAATTCATGTCTTTATATTAAAACCATGAAGTTAAAAATATTTCAATAGTTTGATGCTTTTAGACTACAGATAAACTCATCCTTTGTGCTAAGATGTTGAAACTAAATGCAGCCTTATAAAAATATGCTTGGATAAAATACCCTTGTTGGATCTTTATTCACAGATGACAGAGTCTTACAGGGCAGCTGTCACTAAGTGCCACAGGCCAGAGCTTAAACAACAGAAATGTGCGTTCATTCCATTCTGGAGGTTTTACATCAGGCCAGGAGTGCACGGTGGGTTCAGGTAAAGGCTTGATTCCTCACTGGCAAGCAGATGGCTACCTTCTCTGTAGTCATATGTCATGATAGGACAAACTCTCTGGTGCCCTTCTTTGATGGGCGCTACCCAAATCATGTGGGCCCCACGCTCACAATCTCATATGAACCTACTTATTTTAATGGCCTCCAAATCAAAATAACACCGCATAGGGTTAGGACCTCAGCATATGAATCTTGGGAGAACACAGTTCAGCCCAGAGCCATAGTGTGCTTTGACTGCAAATAGGAGACCAAAGGACTAACTTAAGTACCTGTGTTGGTTTGAATATCAAAAGCCCTTGGGCAGGAGAGATGGCTCAGCTGTTAAGGTGCTTTCTTGAAAACCCCAACAATATGCGTTCAATTCCCCAGTGCCCAATTAAAACCAGATGCACAAAGTGGCGCATGTATCTGAAGCTCATTTGCAGCAGTTGAAGGCTCTGGTGTGCCCATTCTCTCTGTCTGTCTCTGCTTGCAAATAAATAAATGAATAAATGAATGAATAGATAAATAAATGTATGTCCCTGGTAGCTTCATGTGTTTGAGTTTTATACTTAATCACTAGCTGGGGAGGCCTTTGGGAAGTGGGGCCTTGCTAGAGGAGGTGTGTTACTGGCAGGGGGGAGAGGAGGGGGAAACTTGCAGTGTTTTCGTTTAGCCTCCCCTGCCTAAGCGCTCTCTCTCTCTCTCTCTCTCTCTCTCTCTCTCTCTCTCTCTCTCTCTCTTTCCTCCTGCTGATGTGTGGCAAGGTGACACCCATCTTGCCATGGGCTTCTGCTCTTGCCACGTTTTCCTCATCTGGTTTCCTCTTGAAACTGTAAACCAGAAAAGCCACAGCTGAGCCTCCCCAAGCTACCCTGTCCCTGGATGAGAACGTTCTTTCCACCTTGGTTTCCCAGTGATCTGGCTCTCCCTAAGGCTACTCTAGATCAGGGCAAGTTGGCAGTGGGAGCCAACACCCCAGCAGTGCCAGCAACCTGCACCCTGCTTCACTGGTCACTGTGTTCAGATTCTAAGCAACCTTCTATGAGCCTAAGAGATCGCAGATGTGATGGGCTGCTTTTCCTCTGTCATCAACTCTGTCGTGCTTCCCCCCTGTCATTTGTAGGGAATTCTGGTGAGACAATTACATTTTTTATTAGAATGGCATATTCAGGCTTGATAGTTTCAAAAATAAACACCGCAGAAGAGCCTAATTGCTGACCATTCTAATATCTTTTTTGTTATTAATTTATGAGAGAGAGAGAGAGAGAGAGAGAGAGCACAAGGGCATCTTGCTGCTGCAAACGAACTCCAGATGCATGCACCATGTTGTGCAAATAGCAAGTGGATCGTGAGCACTGGAGAATCAAGCCCAGGCTGGCAGGCTTTGCAAACAAGGACCTTTAACCACTGAGAAATCTCACCGGCCCCATTCTAAAATCTTACCTGAATCTTGGCAAACTTACACAAATAGCCAACCCAAGTAATGATTGTAAAGTTCCATGCTGAGTTTTCAAATTCCATTTGAATAATTTTCAAATACTTTAATTGGAATGGTAGTGGAGAGTGTTCTGTAGAAAGAATATCTCTATTTGTCTTTCTTTCCATTACTAATTCCACCTAACAAGTCCTGATAGGTGTGGATGGAACTTTAATTTCCAGCGACTTGTCTTGGAGAAATGAATATTGCCCTGGATGCTGTAAACTCCATCACAATTATGTCACTTAGTGTGGAGGGTTTAATGATGCCGTGTAGCGTGTGGCTATGGGAACAGCTGAAGCAGGTGCTTGGCAGAGCAAAAGAAAAAGGCATGTGTTTCTTTCACAGGTAAATTAAGAGAAGGAGAATTTATGCAAGAACAATTCTTCCAACCTCCTTGCAGCAAAACAGTGACAGTGTGATTTGTCACCCACACTGAAGTGACCAGAAGCTGTCAGGAAAACCAGGACAAGGGCGGAGATTTTTCACCCAGTCACTTCCTAGAACTCAACTGCATTGTCAGAGTAACGACAATAATGGGTGTACATGTCTTGTGAGGGCACTTTGCTGAGGATGGCATTTGAGCAAGCCATGCCGTCCATGGGAAATACTCAGAGTTGGATTCAGCTTTCAGAATATCTGGTTTTTAGATGAGGAAGGAGAGACTCAGGGGACCTGCTAGCTGACCAGACACAGGCTAGGTTTCACGCAGAGGCACCTCTCCAATAGCACACAAGAATATAATCACATATAATCACAGTCACATAGCATGTGAACTACATGAGCAAATGTGCCCATAAAGGTGTGAATGCCTGCACACTAGCATGGTCACACCCACTTCCTCCCAGGAAGAGTCCCTGCCTGTCAGGGAGTGCACATAAGAAGGAATTAACATGTATATTTAAAAAGCATGCATGTACCCAAACATTTACACAGATCAGATATGAACACATAAGCACATATGAACACACACATATATATATGTATAAACATGTGCATGCTCAGACACAAATTTGCATACATGATCACATGACAGAGGCACTCAGGTATATACATCAAGAGTATAGCCTTATAGAACAACTTCCCCAACATACATGGATACCCATAAGCATGGGTACTCACACACGTGAATGTGCACAGATACATTTATGCACATGAACATTCACACATCAGCACACACACATGTGCCCACACTCATAGGCACTTGTATGCTCAAATGCACCGAGTCATACCAATATACATGCTTTTGCATACAAAATCGTATGCCTACACGCACACACATATGTGTATTGCTCAGGCATGCACTCATATACAGTACAGGCATTAAGCATAAGCCCTGCCCACTTGGAGGCCAGATCTACAAGGTGTGGTCTAAAGGTTGAACACTGCTGGAAAGATCTATATATCAACTGCTTTCTTGTCGCTGGGATAACATACCTGAGCAGAAGCAACTTGAGGAAGAGAAGGAAAGGCTTATTTTCACTTAGCATTGCAGAGGACAGTCTATGATGTCAGGGATGAAATGACAGGACTGCCTGTTGCATCCACTTCAGCAGGCAGGAAACAGAGCAAACAGCAAGTAGATCTGGGCTGTAAAACCTCAAGGGCTGCTCCCAGTGACCCACTTACTCCAGCAAGGTCCACTTCTAAAGGCTTCACAACCTCGCCAATCAGCAGCGGACCAAGTGTTCAAACACATAAACCCATGGGGGAGAATCTCATTCGTAGGCACTGCACAGCTGGTGAGTTTTCAGCCGGGTTGGTCAACTCTCTCTCTCTCTCT